>MU680012.1:0-24392 GCA_026770625.1 Nicotiana glauca | reverse complement strand
CATGAGACTTAAAGCTCATACCGTACCGGCAATGTTTGCATGAACTTTGTCAACGGTTTCAGTCAATAGATTTCAGGCACATTCCAAGGATTCATAATGAAGTTGCTGACGCTTTGGCTACTTTGGCGTCAATGTTACATCATCCAGATAAGGCTTATGTGGACCCGTTGCAAATTCAGGTCCTAGATCAGTATGCCTATTGTAGTATGGTGGAAGAAGAGCTTGATGGTGAACCATGGTTTCATGATATCCAAGAATACCTCAGAATGGGAGTATATCCAGCACAGGCCACGGGGGATCAAAAGAGAGCCATTAGACGCTTGGCAAGCGGATTTTTCTTCAGTGGAGGAGTTTTGTACAAAAGAACTCCAGACCTTGGTTTGTTGAGATGCATGGATGCTGAACAAGCTACAACTATCATGACCGAGGTACATGCGGGAGTTTGTGGACCTCATATGAGTGGATATGTATTGGCAAAGAAGATTCTCCGAGCAGGTTATTACTGGCTTACTATGGAACGGGATTGTATCAATTTCGTGCGTAAATGTAATCAATGCCAGGTACACGGAGATTTGATTCATTCTCCACCATCTGAGTTGCATACAATGTCGGCACCATGGCCATTCGTTGCTTGGGGGATGGATGTCATTGGGCCAATCGAGCCAGCAGCATCTAATGGGCACATGTTTATTCTAGTAGCCATTGATTACTTCACTAAGTGGGTCGAAGCGAAAACTTTCAAATCAGTGACCAAGAAGGCAGTGGTCGATTTTGTGCATTCAAATATCATTTGTTGATTCGGAATTCCTAAGGTGATTATCACAGACAATGGTGCCAATCTCAACAGCCATATGATGGCGGAAACATGTCAGCAGTTTAAGATCACGCACCGCAATTCTACCCCATATCGTCCTAAGGCGAATGGAGCGGTCGAGGCAGCTAACAAGAACATCAAGAAGATACTTCGGAAAATGGTAGAAGGATCCAGGCAATGGCATGAGAAATTACCTTTTGCTTTGTTAGGCTATCGCACTACTGTTCGTACTTCAGTAGGGGCAACTCCTTATTCATTGGTANAAAGAAAGTGCGTCCGCGGAAGTTTGAAGTGGGGCAATTGGTGTTGAGGCGTATCCTACCTCACTGGGCTGAAGCAAAAGGAAAGTTCGCCCCCAACTGGCAAGGGCCGTTTGTTGTAACCTGAGTGTTGTCCAATGGTGCATTATATCCAACAGATGTGGAAGGGAAATGTGTAGAAATGGCTATCAATTCTGATGCAGTCAAGAGATATTATGTATGATTTCTTTATTTTTATCTATCTAATTGTATTTGGCATGTTTTGAGATTGAAATGACGAAGGCATTTTGTTCTGCTATCCAAACACTTTATCCTTTGTTATCCCTTTGAGCCTTATTCTATTTTCCTTCGTAGCCCTCTTTCGGAATCAACAACAAAGCTCGAGAAAAAGTGGAGAAACAGGAGAAACACAATGAAAAAGAAAAGAAAAAGAGAAAAGAAAAAGAAAAAGAAAGAAAAGAAAAAGAGAAAAGAAAAAGAAAAAAAAAGAAAAGAAGAGAAAAGAAAAGAAAAGGAAAAAAGAAGGAAAAGAAAAAAAGAGAAAAGGAAAAGAGAAGGAAAAGAGAAGAAAAGAAAAGAAATGAAAAGAAGGAAAAGAAAAGTTAAAGAAAGGAAAGATCGCAACAACGAAGTAGTTCTATGACCTGAACTACATTTGACTTGATACCGAAAAGGTACGTAGGCAGCCTCTTTGAGGTTCAGTCACAACAAAATAAAAGTCCAAAAATCCCCAAGAAAGAAACTGGGGCAGAAGTTGTGGTTGTTGTGAGAAATATGATTCCGAAAATTGTAATTTTGAACCCACGTTGAATTATTTTGAGCCTCTATACCCTTCTTTATAAAACCCATCCAAAAGCCACATTATGGTCCAAAGAAAGACCTTCTGATAAATTTTAAGAAATGTCAATACGAGCAGGTAAAGTGATTCTTGTTGGGGACAACACTCTAGTGCCACAAGGAAAATGATGAAAATGAGAGAGTCTTATTGGTGAAAACCCTCACGGGCACCATAAGGCAACGTGAGTTGAGAGAAATAAAATGAGAGTCTTATTGGTGAAAACTCTCACAGGCACCGTAAGGCGAAAATGAGTTTTCAGATGGGCAAATGAAAGAAGTCTGTGGTTGAAAGGCACTCGAAACATGCAAGGTTTGGGTTTTGGTGAAAAGCGGGTTTTTGAAAGTATGGACAGTAAATGTGGTAATTGAAAGTTGATTGGTTGGACAGACTAAGCTGGTTAATCCAAAATGCATGGTACGATCAATGGTACCAGCCGTTCCACTCAGATAAGTCCTATCTCTTTTCTCTTCATCCATTTTCAGAGTCTTTCTATTCTTAACCTTCGAGGTCATTGCATTTCATTCTCTTGGAGTTTGTTTATAAGATGTTTCAGTGTTAGTTCTATTTAAAAACAAAAGAAGGATGTCAAAGCTAACTACCAGCTTCCCAGTTATACGGCACAACAAGGTTAGAACATATCAAAAGAAAATAAAGCATGAAGGACCAATGGAAATCCCATCAATGGGTTAATCAGATAACAGTGGGGGAAAAGCAAAGTTCACAAGAGTGGAAAGAAACACAAAACAGCAATACGGGGTAAAAACATTTGGGTCATCAAAATCAGAGGGTTGAAAGTCAGCCGAGAAGTCGAGACATTTCAAAGCAAGTCAAAGGAAGCAAGTGAGAGCAAAGTTGGAAACAAGAACATGGCCAACAAGAATGCCATCAGCTAACCACCATTTTATATTAATAAATCTTTCTTTGATTAAGACAGGGGCAGAAAATATTCTTTGTATGTTTTGTCGCAAGCAGGAGCCCACCTGGAGAACAAGGGAATACTTTTCAAAATGAGCAAGCAGGAGCCCACCTGGAAAACAAGGGAATATCTTTTCAAATCAGCAAGCAGGACCCCACCTAAAAAACAAGGGAATACATTTCAAAGGCAGCAAGCAGGAGTCCACCTGAAGAATAAGGGAATACTTTTCAAAGTCAGCAAGCAGGAGACCATCTGGAGAATAAGGGAATATCTTTTCAAATGCAGCAAGCAGGAGCCCACCTGGAGAACAAGGGAATATGTTTCAAATTCAGCAGTCAGGCACCCACCTGGAGAACAAGAGAAGTACAATTCAACTTTAACTGTCAGTTTCAATATTGGATAACATGTTGTACCCAGTTACCAAACTGGGACAGAAAGTTTTCTTCGTTTTGTCTGTTTTGTTGCAATCAGGAGCCCACCTGTAAAACAAGGGAATCCATTTCAAAAGTTCAGCAATCAGGAGCCCACCTGGAGAACAAGGGAATCCATTTCAAGTTTTAGCAATCAAGTACCCACCTGGAGAACAAGGGAAGTACAATCCAAATTGTAACCATTAATTTTAATATCTAATAACATGATGTGCCCAGTCACCAGACTGGGGTAGAAAATTTTTCTTTGTTTGTCTATTTTTTATTTGCAATCAGGAACCCACCTGGAGAACAAGGGAATACTTTTCAAGCATCGCAAGCAGGAGCCCACCTGAAAAATGGACACATATTTCACATTGTAGCAGTCAAGCATCATCAAGAGGAATGGCAAAACATCGCCAAGACAACAACAAAAATTCCATTGGAAGAACACAAGATACAAGTGCAAGGCAATACAATAGCAAGTTTGAAGACATAGATAGGATCTTTTGTAATTCATAGATCATAGCTTAGGCTAGCTTCTTTTGTTTTGCCATGGTGTAATAAGGAGGTCAGCGAGCAGTAGCAGCAGCAACAGCAGTAAAATCACAGCTCCTGGTAGTCCCAGCTACCAGACATTCCTGAACTACACTGACCTGATTCCTGTTTAGCCCGGGATATGTAGGCAACCTTTGAAGCAGGGTGCAATCAGCTCTTTCAGAAATGCTTCACACGGAATATGCGAACGGGCAAAAATCGCTCATTTCTGCTCACTTGTCTTTGCATGAAAACTCTTCGTGTTTTCGAGCAAAGAGGGGCAGCTGTGAGCACGTGATTTTTTCCCTAAGCAAATTATTCCAAAAGTTTCAAATAAAATGATTTTACAATTTTTTGTGAATTCTGTTGAATTTTGTGTTAATTGGTTGCATGATAATTCATATAAAAAATACAAAAATATGCATTTCCATTTACGAATTTAATTTCACATTTTAGTATTAGTTAGGTATCAATTTGTTTTAGAACAAAATTTAAAGAAAACTAACAAAAAAGGTCCATTTTGCATTTTTAGTTCAAATCGGTATTAGTTTGTATTTTTCTCTTTTAATTAGGAATTAATTAGGAAATTTAATTTTTAGTGTTAATTTGATTGTGAGTTTAATTTTTGCATTTTAATAAAAATCAAAAAATATAAATACAAAATGAAATAAAGAAAAAGAAAAAAAAAAGAAGAGGAAACTATTAAAAGAGATGGGGCTGCCTTAATTGGGCCAATTTTAATTAGTTGTATCCAGCCCAAATAAATAACCCTTCCCAACCGGACCCAGCCCAATCCGAAGCCCCACCCAGTCCAGTCCCCAGCTCATCCAAAACGACCACTTTTAGGGCTGGCTTCATCTGAGCCATCGATCATGATCAATCGAACGGCCCTGAACTGTGAGTCAATTAATATATATCTGTCGGAACTCCCCCCCCCACCCCATCTCATTCATCTTCTTCACACCCCCATGCCTCTCAAGAAACCTAGCAGCCGCCCTTATATGGCGACGGCGGCCCATCTCCAAAATCCCTCAAAATCACACCCCGACCTCGCCTCCCCTCCCTCATGCTCGTACCATACTGTGTTTTTCCAAAAAAATCACTGAAAAGACCTCCAATCTGTGAAGCCTTAGTCGCCGCCGGCGAACGCCACTCCTCCCAAACCGTTCCAAAATAACACCACGAGATCGCCTTTTCTCCCTCATCATGAATCTGATACCTGTTTCTTTCAAATCACACCATAGCTCCTCGAATCTTCGTCGGAAGGTTTTCCGGCCACGACGCCACCTTGTCCAAACCGCTCCAAATTCACACCAATGACTCCCCTGACTTCCCTCAACCCAAATCCATAATTTCCTTTCCTCGAATCTGGTCGGAAATGCTCAAATAACAATTTTAAATTTTCCGGCCAAGAACCCTAAATTCAAAATCTTTGTGATTTCGGACCGTAATATCCCTAATCATATGTTTTCTTTTGAAAGAACACAACTAGGGATGTTACGTGTCAGGAATCTTGGAAGATTCAGACGTTATTAGTTGGCCGGAGATTCTGTATCAGTGAGTTTTTTCCCTTTTCTTTTATGTCTATCTTTATTAATTTTGTTAGATAGTTTTCTTGCTTAGTCGTTAATTGAGTCCTGTTTTAGCTTAGTGTGAGTCAATTAATTCCATAGTTTACGCCTAAGTTGTTCACTTTAATAGAATAGTTTTCTTCTCTCTTATTATCATGCTCATTGTAGTTAATTGGTGCCTTTATGAGTTAGATTTTATTTCAAGTCTCGTCTTTTGATTGTGTTCCTCGATTATGTTAATTAGAAGGTGTATTGTGATGTTTATATGCTCATTAATTAGATTAGTTTTGTTTGATTGAGTGTTGCTTCATGGACAGTTAGGTAATGGTAAGACATTTGCTGTTAATTCATCATTAGTATTAGGTAAATGTTTGGTTGATCATCTCGTTTAATCAGGGGTTAATTCAGGGAAAGGGTGAGGGCAGAATGGGGAATACACATGGGATAATTTAGCTAAGAGCCTCTTAGAACCTTCTAGAGAAGGGGGTAAATTAGAATTTCAAAAAGTATGTATACTTGTTTCAGTCTCAAGACAACAAGTAAATGGTAGAATTTGAAATTAATTAAGGGACTAAGAGGGAAAAAACAAAATCTGATCCCTCACTTTGGTTGCCTATAAAAGGGCATGCAAATGCCTTGTAAAACAAGTTTTTGAACTCCAAATTTCCCCCCAAAAATTTCATCTTCAAATTCAGATCTGATTTTGAAAGTTAAACTATTAAAAATCCAAAAACATAGAAAAATCAGTATAAAAAACCAAAAAATATACTGTTTCATTAAAATTTCAGTTTAATTTCTGATTTCGTGGTTCTAATTTTGAAGTTTGAAGATCAGAATTCACTTGGAATATTTTCAAATAGATTCAAGGTGTTATTAAGATGGTTTGGGTCTGTTTTGGTTAAATTCTGTTGAGGTTTTGGTCTTCCTGCATTTTGGATTTCGTTTTGAGTTGCTGTGATTTTATACTACTGGGATTGAGCTGTTAATGTTGGTGTACTATTGTTGATACCTGATTATTGCTGCAGACTTTCTCTTCTTTTTCTTCTTCTTACCTTTCACATTCAGGTACATATTCTGAACTTGACACCAAGTATCCTCATCCTGTTGGAAATTTGAACCAAAATTGAAGCAACTTTCTGCTGTGAATCATAGTTTAAATGAATTTGTTATTCGATTTTGGATTAGCATGTCAATGTGTAATTTAGTCATTTCATTGTAATTATATTCCTTGCTTAGACTAGTGTGATGCATATGTATAATAGTTGATTCATGTAGTTAAAATTGAGATTCATTGGACTGTTAAACATAGATTGTTTGATTCAGATCCTGCTATATGAATTCATATATGAGTTTTATAAATTTGTCCAGTTGATTCAGTTAATTAGTGGTCTCAATTTGGTTCAGTGCCCCGTTAGCAAACGTAGGATAATGTAATGTATTTTCGTTTTTGTCATTAGTGTTAACTTCAATTCGCTTTTTTATCAAGTAATACCTGGTTATTGGTAGCATAGCATTTGAAGCTCATAACAATTTGGTTAACTGAACTGGTAATTGGAGGACTTTTACTATTATCAAATCTCAGGCAAAGTAATTAATTGCATAAATTAGTAGTCACATTAAGGAGGTTGGGACATTTGGATTTACATTCAATTGTCCCTGCCTGGGCTCGATCCTGAGGCAGCATTCCTCAGTAATACATGGACTTGACTAAGCACTTGGGCCAACTTCTCTCGTAATGGGCCGAAGGTGTGAGGCCTTGACGTCTTGGACAAAATATCCCGGTCTTTGAGTTAAATTGGCAAAGTTTAGTAGCTGTCTAGAGTAATGCAACTTCAATTGGGCCAGGGCTCACGTTGGATCAGATTTTATATGGGCTGAAACCCAAATTGCATACCCTGTGCATGTTTTTGAGCCCAAAGGTAATCTAGGCCAATGAAAAATTAATTAGGACTTTTACCTTTTATTTTAGAGACAAAAATAAATAGCAAACCGTAGTCACTTTAAGTTTGACCTTTTAATAAAATGATGAGACGAGCCTCGCCAAATAAAAGGCAGGGCCCTCAATAAATGCTACACCAAAAATACTTAGACTTCGGGATGGACCGTTTAGCAAATTTCACGATCCTTCCAAAAGATAATTGCGTAGTTGCTTTTAGGCGCGTATTTTAATAATATCACCTTCCTAAATACGGGTGCACATTTATGTGACCCAACTCTAAATCTCAACGAAGTCAAAATGTGTCAAAAGCCACGGGTGCACTGGTGCGACGTGGTTTGAGATACATTTTCACGACGTTGCAATTCTTATTAAAAATAAATATATAATAAAAGCGGACTATTAATAAAAGGCACATAGGTTAGAATATGTTTTTAAAATCAGATAAAATCAAACACAATAGTTGAGCGACCGTGCTAGAACCACAGAACCCGGGAATGCCTAACACCTTCTCCCGGGTTAACAGAATTCCTTACTCGGATTCCTGATTCGCAGACTGTTAACAGAGTCATATTTTTCCTCGGTTCGGGATTCAACCGGTGACTTGGGACACCATTAATCTCCCAAGTGGCAACTCTGAAATCTTAATAACAATCCCGTTTCGATTGTCACTTCAAGTTGGAAGTAACTCCCTTTACTATACTCTCCTTGTAGGTGTAGTAAGAAAAAGGAGGTGTGACAGTGGACAGAGGAGTGTGAGGCGAGCTTTCAGAAGCTTAAGACAGCTTTGACTACAGCCTCAATTTTAATGTTACCTACCGGTTTGGGGTCTTATACTGTTTATTCTGATGCCCGGTGTTGATGTAGGATGGTAGGGTGATTGCCTACGCGTCCAGATAGTTGAAGATACATGAAAAGAATTACCTTGTCCACGACCTTGAGTTAGCTGCCATTGTTCATGCCTTGAAGATCTGTCTTAATTATTTGTACTGTGTGCCTTGTGAGATCTATAATGACCATCGGAGCTTGCATCACTTACTCAAGCAAAAGGATCTAAATATGCGTCAGAGGATGTGGTTAGAGTTGCTGAAGGATTATGATATCACTATCCTATATCACCCGGGCAAGGCCAATATGGTGGCAGATGCCTTGAGTCGCCAGGCGGAGAGTTTGGGGAGTATGGAATACTTACCAGCTTCAGAGAGGCCTATGGCAATGGATGTTTAGGCCTTAGCCAACCAGTTTGTGAGATTGGATCTTTTGGAGCCAGTCGGGTTCTAGCTTGTGTGGTTTCTCGGTCTTTCTTACTTGATCGTATCAGGGAGCAGCAGCCACCCTCATTTGCTTGTCCTTAAGGACAAGGTTCAGCATGGAGATGCCAGAGATGTGACCATCGGAGATGATGGGGTATTGAGAATGCAGGGCCGGATTTGTGTTCCCAATGTTGATAGTCTTCGAGAGTTGATTCTAGAAGAGGCCCATAGTTCGCGGTATTCCATCCATCCGGGTGTCGCGAAGATGTATCAGGACTTGAAGCAGCACTATTGGTGGAGGCAGATGAAGAAAGATATAGTTGGTTATGTGTCTAGATGCCTCAACTGCCAGCAAGTAAAGTATGAGCACCAATGCCCGGGTGGGTTACTTCAGTAGATAGAGATTCCGGAGTGGAAATGGGAGCTCATAACCATGGACTTTGTATTTGGACTCCCACAGACCTTGAAGAAGTTTGATTCCATTCGGGTTATTGTGGATCGGTTGACCAAGTCTGCTTATTTCATTCCTGTGTGTATCGCTTATTTATCAGAGCGGTTGGCGGAGATTTATATCCGGGAGATCGTCCGTCTACATGGTATTCCAGTTTCTATCATTTTGGACAGAGGTACTCAGTTTACATCGCAGTTCTGGAGAGCCATGCAGCAGAAGTTAGGCACTCGAGTGGAGTTGAGCACAACATTTCACCCCTAGACAGACGGACAGTCCGAGCGCACTATTCAGATTCTTGAGGATATGCTCTGTGCGTGTGTGATTGAGTTTGGAAGATCTTGGGATCATTTCTTATCATTGGCCGAGTTTGCTTACAACAACAGTTATCAGTCCAGAATTCAGATGGCACTGTATGACGCTTTATATGGTAGGAGGTGTAGATCTCCGGTGGGTTGGTTTGAGCTGGGTGAGGCCAGGCTGTTGGGCACAGCATTGGTTCAGGACGCATTGGAGAAGGTTAAGATGATTCAGGATAGACTCTGTATAGGCCAGTCCAGAAAGAAGAGCTATGCGGACAGAAAGGTCCGTGATGTTTCATATATGGTTGGTGAGCGGGTTCTGCTTTGAGCTTCGCCTATGAAAGGCGTCATGAGGTTTGGGAAGAAAGGAAAGTTGAGTCCGAGGTTTATTGGCCCCTTTGAGATCTTGAGGCGAGTTGGGGAGGTTGCCTATGAGCTTGCCTTACCTCCCAGTTTGGCCGGAGTTCATTCGGTATTTCATATTTCGATGCTCCGGAGGTATCATTGTGACCCGTCGCACGTGTTGGATTTCAGTTCAGTCCAGTTGGACAAGGATCTATCCTATGTTGAGGAGCGAGTGGTTATATTGGACAGGCAGATCAGAAATTTGAGGTCAAAGAACATAGCTTCAGTGAAGGTTCAGTGGCGGGGTCAGCCAGCCGAGGAGGCGACTTGGGAGACCAAGCAGGATATGCGCAGCAGTTACCCTAATCTTTTCACTACTTCAGGTATGTTCTCTATGCTCGTTCGAGCATGAACGAATGTTTAAGTGTAGGAAGATGTGACGACCTGGCCGGTCATCTTAAGAATTAATTCCCCGATCCCCTATTAAATGCTTCCCATAAGCTCATTTCTGCTATTTTGGTTTGTTGGGACGTTCGGTGTTGGGTTTCGGAGAGTTTGGGGATACTTAGTCCCTAAATGAGAGCTTAAGTGTTGAAAAATGGTCCGTAGTCGAAACAGTGTGAAGACGACCTCAGAATAGAAATCCGATGGTTCTGTTAGCTTTGTTAGGTGATTTTGGGGTTGAAAGCGTGTTCGGAATGTATTTTGGAAGTTCGTAGCTCATTTAGGCTAGAAATGCCGAAGTTTAAATTTTTAAAGTTTTCGGTCCGATAGTGAGTTTTTGATCCGAGGGTTGGAATGGAATTTCGGAAGTTTTAGTAGCTCCGTCATGTCATTTGGGACCTGTGTGCAAAATTTCAGGTCATTCGGGCGTGTTTTGGTTGGGTTTTTGATCGCAAGTGTATTTTGATGAAATTCTTAGGTGTAAATCCTTGATTTAATTGAGTTTCAGACGTTGTTTTAGGTGGTTTAATGATTGATACAAGTTTGAATGAAGTATTAGGTGTTATTGGTGCTTTTGGTTGAGCTCCCAGGGGCCTCGGGATGATTTCGGGTGGTTAACGGGAAAATTTGAGAAGTGTTGCAGCAGCTAAAGTTTTTTCTCTTCTAGTATTTTCACTTTTGCGGCTTGGGAACCGCAGAAGAAGCCTTAGCATCGCAGAAGCGGGTTTGGGCATAATTTTCAGGCTTCACAAATGCGAAGAAAATCCCGCAGAAGCGGACTCGCATCTGGGAGAAAGCAACCGCAGAAGCGGAATCTTGGGTTTTCATCAGAATCGCAGAAGCGGCCTAAATCCCGCAGAAGCTGAACCGCATAAGCGGTTATTGGTCCGCAAAAGCGTATATTGGATCTTTAGTGAAATTAGCAGAAGTGAATCATTTTTCTCATAAGCGAGACCGCAAAAGCGGTCCCTTATCTGCAGAAGCGGAAATCACTATTCAGAAATAGTGAAATCGAGGGTTTAATTTCCAAAGTTAGAAAAATCAAATTGAGCTCGGGAGAGGGCAATTTTGAGAGGGTTTTGAAGAGGAGATTATTGGGTAACGTTTTTTTAATTCCTTCATGTTATATTTCATCATTTTGTAGTTAAATCCTTCACTAAAATTTGAATTTGAGGATCAAAATTTGGAAAAATTGGGTAAACTTCATAGGATAAACTACTGAGTTTTGAGTGGGTATTTGACCTCCGATTTGGGAGATTTTTATATGGTTAGACTCGTGAGAGTACGAGGGTTCTGAAAATGTAAAAGTTATTTGATTCTGGTACGTTGGTCTAAAGGGCATTTGATTATTTTATCTAATTTCACGTCTTGTCTTTGAATTTAATAGTAGAATCAGTTGCTCGAGATGTTATTTATGATATGTAATTGAATTGAATATTTGGGCTATTTGGAGTCGGATACTAGTGGCAAAGGTGTGATTTCGAGTTGATTTTTGGAGCCGGTTCGAGGTAAGTAGCTTGTCTAACCTTGTGTGGGGGACATTTCCCCTTAGGATTTGTTATTTGGTAATTGAGTGCCTTGTACGCAAGGTGACGAGTGCGTACTTGAGCCAATTATTAAAAATTCAATTTTTACTTAAGATATTGAGATTGAGTTTTCCTTCATATTTGCCTTATGTTACTTGCAATTATAACCCGTGTTAGATTAGAAAATCATGTTTAGTTGATTCAACTTGCCTAATTTTTAAGTTGCCTTGACTGTACTACGTGAAGCATGCTAGGATAGTATTACCTGTTGCTTGTCTTTTGTACTTCATTTCTGAGTATCTTCTGGTTGTGGTTGCGCATTTACATTGGGAGTACGGATGTGGGATTCCGGTAGTCCCCCCTGTTTGTTTACTTTGGGACTACGGGTTCGATTCCCGGTAGATCACCCTGCACTTTTACTTTGGGATTGCGGGTTAGATTCCCGATAGATCTCCCTGCACTTTTACTTTGGGACTGCGGGTTAAATTCCCGATAGATCCCCTTGCACATTGATAGTTGGACTACGGGACGGTATCCCGGAAGATCCTTCGGATTTACACATATGATGGAATACGGGAAGGTATCCCGGGAGATCCATTGGACAGTTGGGAAAAGGACTACAGGACGGTATCCTGAGAGATCCTCATTATTATCATTGGTATTGAGTTGTACATATTCCGTGTTTATTCTGTTTTTGTGTAGTTGTTATTTCTTTGTTTGACCCATCTATTCTCACTGCTGTACTCATTATTACTATCAGTTTTCATATTGGTAATTCATATTATGTTGTTTGACCTCAGTAGGGCCCTGACCTTCCTTGTCACTACCCAATCGAGGTTAGGCTTGGCACTTACTGAGCACCACTGTGGTGTACTCATGCCCCTTCTGCGCATGTTTTCAATGTGCAGATCCAGGTACCTCCAATCAGGCGTACTATCCTCGAGGCGGAGAGTTATAGCGCAGACTTCGAGGTATATCTGCCGCGTCCGCAGACCATGAGTCTCTATTCTGTTCCAGCTTTAGTAGTTATTCTATCCTTTTCTTTCAGTTGTTTAGACATTCTGGAGTTAGAGCAGCATATTACATTTCTGTTAGCCTGTGGTTCCCATGAGTTTTCAGGCTTTGGGATGAGATTGTAGACTTCCGCATTTTATTTTTGAGTTGTATATGCCAAGTGGCACTTATATACCGTTTTCTTCTAGTTTTGCTTAATTTAATTAAATATTTCTGCAAGTTATATTAATTTCTATATTGTTAGGCTTACCTAGTTGTAGGAACTAGGTGGTATCACGACATGTTCATGGAGGGTGAACTGGGATCGTGACAACATACATATGTATAAGGCAATATATAGTATATAAGGCATAAATAATATATACACATAATACACCCTTATATATGCATAATATACATACTATATATATTTATATAGTTATATATAAGCAATTTACATTACTATATACACATATAGTTTACAAGAAAGTGTGTTAGATAAAAAAATTTCCCGGAATGAAAAAAGCTCATTAGGCCCGTTTAGGCCCGCGGGCCTGACCCATTCAGCCCGGAACCATGTGGGCTTAGGACCGCCGTGGGACTGTTCCACATATTGGGACCGTGAAGCCCGGGATCGTTTGGTCCGGGACCGCCAAGCCCGGCCTGCCTAAAGCCCAGGCCCGTTTGGCCCGTTCTGTTTCGGCCCGTTTGGCCCAGGCTCGGACGACAATACAGCCTTATCCAAAAGTACTTTTTTCAAAAGCACTTTTCAAAACAAGTCAATTTCTCCAGCTTGGCCAACCAGCCTATTAGTATAGTGGCTCTTTGATTGATTTCTTAGTCAGACTGACTACATGCTAGTAGAACTATCTTGGCCCATGAATGATTTCTTGATTAGACTAACTACTTGCTAATCGCAATTCCCTTGGGTATATTTCGTTTCATCAATAAAGAATATAGAGAAAATATTTCATCTTCTAGATGCTCAAATGATCTCTTGTAGATAACAAAGTATTTTATAAACAGTGAAGTTGACCCGAAAAAAATAATGAAAAAATTTCATATTAAAATAACTGGGCTGCCTCCTTCTCACCTTTATAGTCCATATTTCAATTTATAATTGAGTAGCCCAAAAGTTAGATGCTCATATCCGAAAAAGGGGCGTTATTTCTGTTTTTTGGGAGTAAGACGCGGGATTTTCTCTGATCCTTTCCATTCTTCTTCCCCAAATACTACAAAAACGAGATATTGCGATCAATGTAGCTCCAAAAAACCTAGAATTTCTTCTTCATCTCGAATTAACAGCAAATCAAACACGAAAAGTGAAATTTTTTTTGCTGCAAATTAGCGCAATTTTTATTTTTGTTGTAATTTTGATTTCAATTTTTTGTTTGATGGAGCTTTTTCCAATTTACGTTCTTCATAGTGGTGAATGGGAAGAAAATAAGTTTATCAATTTCGTCAGCGATTGTGTAATAATCGAGTCGACATATAACTACAACAAGTTAGTTGCAGCTATTTCGGAACAGGTTAGGATTGATAGTTAGTTAAACACGATAGAGATTAACTTTCTCCGAAATGATGGTTTGCCACCGATCCTGATTTACAACGATACATGTGTTAAGGTGTATATCAAATTAAAGAAGAAAAAATTGGATTTCACTGAATATCCCTTGTTTGTGACAGTGAAAGAGATTTATGATAATCATTTGGTTGCTACGAGTTCTAGTTGTGTGGTTGCTACAAGTTCCAGTTGTTTAGTTGCTACAAGTTGAAATTCTAGAGATGTATCCACAATTGATAGCACTGAGATTATTGATATCGAATTTATAGAAAGCACAAAATTTAGTGAAATACAGGTATAATAAATGATATATTGAACGAATTTGTTGAGGAAGATCAAGTTTATAAGGATAAAGAGACAATTGTCAGTGTGATGAAGAACTTGGCTATACGCGAGAGGTTCCAATTCAAGGTAAAGAGATCAAGCGCAACAAGGTATGTAAATAATTGTATATTCTGTTATATATATGTATAAATATGTATAAAGTAGTATATATTTGTATATAGGTATTAAAATTAGTATATATGTAGTTATGTTTTTGTATACAATTGTATTTAAAAGTTGAATGATCTTTATTCCTAGGTATCACCTTGTGTGTATGGATGACAATTGTGCTTGGAGTTTCAAATCTTCTGCCGTTTTCAAGGCAGATATATTCAAAGTGAGAAGTTACAATAATAATCACACATGCGGCTATGGTGAAAGATACGTAACACAATGTCAAACTGCTTCGGGTGTAATTGCTAGTATAATCAAGGACAAGTATGTTAATCCAAAAACAATTTACACCTCAAATTATATAATAGAGGACATACAAAATCAATAAGGAATTAAAGTGAGCTACATGAAAGCATGGAGAGCTAATGAGATAGCAATATCAATGATAAGAGGGAGTCCGAGTGATTCATATAAGGAGTTGCCGAAGTATTTTTATATGTTGGAGCATACAAATTCAGGAACGGTTACAAAGTTGCACAAATCAAAAGATGGATGCTTTCTTTATGCATATGTTTCGCTATATGCATCTATCAAGGGCTGGGAGCATTGCAGACCGATAATGGTTGTTGATGGAGGTTTCCTTAAAGTAGCATATAAGGGTACCATATTGACTGCTTGCACACAAGATGGAGCTGGTGAGTTGACTACATCTACCTTGTTTCTGCAGTTTGTATAATGTTGTAGTTTCATGTATAAAAGTGTATAGAATTTCACAACTACTATTTTTATAAAATTTGCAGTTGGTATAAAGTTGTATAATTGTGTATAAGATTTGTATAATTATCTGAATCCTAATATCTATTTTGTATAAATAGGAAAAATCCTTCCACTTGCATATGCAATTGTAGATTCGAAGAATAACAAATCTTGGGAGTGGTTCTTTGTCCAGATAAAGGGTACTTTTGGAGTTAGGGAAGGGACGTGTATAGTTTCAGATAGAAATGAAAGCATATTCAATTCTACAAAAGCTGTGTACCTAGAAGTACCACATTGTATTTGCATGTTTCACTTCTGGCAGAATGTAAAGTGCACATTCAAGAAATAATTAAAGGATATCTTCTTTGCTTTGGCTAGAGCTTACACGATAGAGAAGTTTCAGTACCATATGACAAAGATGTGCAAAATTGATCCGAGGGTGCAGCCTTACTTGTTCGAAATTGGCTACGAAAGGTGGTCTAGGGCATATTCCAAAGTGAAAAGGTCAATGGTAATGACTTCCAATATTGCAGAGTCAATTAATGCAGCAAACAAGGATGCTAGAGAGTTATCAGTAATGCGATTACTGGAGTACATAACAAATTTGCTATAATAGTGGAACAACCAAAACAGAAAAAGTGCAATGGAGACATATACAGAGCTTGGTGAAAAGTACGACAAACTCCTTCGGGAAAAATCTGATTGCATGGAAGCAAATGACGGTAAAATGAATAAAAATAGTGATGCTTGGCACTGTTGACTTGCATTTTACTACTTGTATAAGGGTGTATAACTCTGCATAATAATGTATAATATTCTTTAACTTTAAAAAAAAAAAAAACTTTTGCAGGTGAGGCCTGCTACGGAGCAGTTATATACTATGTTTGAAGGGGTAAGGCGAAAGATAGTGTGCCTTGAAGAGGGAACATGCAGTTGCGAAAAATTCCAAATGGATGAACTTCCATGTCCGCATGCTTGGGCGGTTTTGAAGAACCAGCAGCTGAAAGCTGGCCAGTATTGCTCTTTTTACTACAAGAAGGATAAACTCCTTAGAACTTATGAATTTTCAGTAAATTCGATGCCAGATGAGAGTTTATGGGTAATCCCAACAGAGGTGCAGGAAGATGTGGTCCTACTACCTAAAGGGAGAAGGAATGCAGGAAGGCCAAGAAAGAAAAGACTCAAACCTGCTTCAAAAAAAGAGTCTAAGAGGGCGTTTTCATGTTCTGTGTGTGGACAAGGTGGTCACAATAGAAAAACATGTAGGAATCGATCAAAATAAATAGTTAAAAACATTAAACTTCCAATTACATTGGTTGTCATGATGAGTAATTAAGTTTCACAAACAATAGACTTACAAATGTTGAGTAGTTAAGTTTCACAAGCAATTGAGATGTTTCATTATACATGTTTTGATTATCCAATAATAGTGTCTTGCTGTTTTTAATAGTGATAAATATATTGATAGATTGTAAAAATACAAAATAGAACTGCAAACAATCAATGGTATTATATGTATACAGATGTATAAATGAGAGTATAAGTTTTTATAGCTATGTATATAATTGTATTCATATTCATAAACCCTGCTATATTAACAAAACTGCAACCATAATAAAATATATACTTTGTTAAAGGACAAAAGCAACTGAAATATTCATTAAAATGTAATTCATTCACAGCCACAATGTGTAAATGACTACAACAAATTGCACAAAAATAAAAACATCTATAATATCCTTTAAGGTTATCTCACAAGTAGCAGAATAGTACTTAGACAAAACTAGACAACAACTCCTGATACATAGAAAAACTACAGTAAAATGGAAAAAACAAAACTATTTTCTCTGTTGTCCCCTCTTCCTCTTCTTAAAAAGTCTCCCTGTGATTTCATCACCACTAATTGCACCAGACTATTATTTTTTCCTTCCATAATCCCATAACAGAGATCCCCACCTGGTGCGAAGTGTCTCAATGTCAAAATTATCTTTTCGAATTTCCTTACCAAGGATGAAATACTCAGCAAAGCCAGCAACAAAAGCACCACAATCACTGTAACTAAAAAGAAACAAATCAGATTCAGATAGGTACACTAATAGTAAAATAGTAAAACAATTGTGATTAACCTACCATTTTATCTGTTGGGGCACATTATTAACCAGATTAATCTACAACGCATCAGAATGAGATTTATTGGTATATGCACCATTGTTCCAATCAATGCCCTTCTTCTCAACATATAAATCAGAACTCTTCAAGAAGTAAGGTATCAGAATTGCATAACGTAATGTAGCATCCAAAGCAAGTCTATCAATAATAGCTCCATGGTTAGAGTCATAGATGTGGATGCACCTATCTATGAACGTAAACAACCCCAAAACCCAATGGCCCAATTTTGCTCTTCCGCGCTTCCTATATATAGGGAATAAGACGTAGTCAACAGTGTGCCACGGTACATTTGCATCACAATAATATCCTCTAATGTACTCTTCTATCTCATGCTGCCCTCCAGGAATCACTGAATGATCTTGATTTTCTTTGAAATCTTTATACAGGGAGTTGATTTTGTTATTAAATGCAAAATCAGTTGTAGTAAACCACATGGCAACACTCGGCCCATATTTTCCCCTCTTCCTCAAATAATAAAAGAGGACATCCAAGTGCTGAGACAAGAAATAAAACAGAACAACCATCAATACCATATTTTTTAAATATAGAAATTTATACACTATTATACAGAGGTATACATATTTATACAAGGTTATACAATCTTATATAATCTTATACTATGATTATATAAAGCTATATATACACTATGGGGGTCTCAAACAATAAAGATATGCAACAAATAAAAGAAGGCATTAGAACAGGAATATATAAAATACCGTGTCAATCAAAAGGTAGGCCACACTACGCAAGTGAGTGGAACCAATCCTTCGTGGTCACATGACACGAGCCAAAAGTAAAAGCTTCCGCAAGCTTATTTACTTCATCGGGATATATATTTTTGGCACTTCAAATCACAAAAAATAAAAAATAATCAGAACTACATTCATTGACAAGTATAAAATCATAACATGAAAGATTAAAGAAAGTGAAGATACCTTTGCCTCGTATCCATCCCATTATCAACAAACCCGCAAAACTCTTTAGCCAATGGCGACAATGGATCAATTCCAGTGGCGACAATGGATCAAAATCATCAATTTCGATCGTGAAAGGATGCTTGATATAAAAAATGAGCTTGTGCGCCGATCCTGATGCCCCCGAATCAAAAACTGGAAAATACGGAGATTTGGCATATTTTCCTGGTATTTTCTGTCGAACTGACTGTTCAAGAGAAATGTAATCATTTTCTACGTCTATGATGGATGGTTTGTGAAGCACAATTTGGGACATTTGTAGTGCAGCTAAATCTTCATCGCCAATGTCATCCCAAAATGTGTCACCCTTGACATCACCTACTGCCCCTTAGACAAAGAAAACAAATAATAAAAAACTTTCAAAATGAAGAAAAAAATAGAAAAAAAGAAGATAAAATACAGAACAAATACCATGATCAACACCATCAGTAACTCCCTCGTCAGCTAGCACGTTATCTTGATTCACTTGATCGACAAAGTCAGGAACAACGTCATATTGATAGCCATCAAATTCGCCGAGACCAGATGTATTATAATCAAACACGCGCTGATAAATCTAATAAAAAATAATAGAAAGAGAAGTCATGTTGAATGATGATTCAGAGAAGGCATAACTGTTGAGTGATTTGGTTTTATCAGTAAACAATTACATTAGAATCGGTACCATCCTCCCTCGTTTGCTTGGTTTCCTTCATATTCAGAAAAATTGAACAATTTTTCAAAGGACGAAACTACATAATTGTTGAGTGTCGTCACTGTATCAGTCAACTACAATTAAAAAAAAACTACAAAAGCAAATCAACAACCATGTTTATAAACAAAAAATCATGTATATACAAAAATTACTGATAAACTACAAAAAAGCTAAAGGTCCAGTACCTTTCCAACAACACTCCTCAACTTCTCAACTTCAGCATTAAACAGATCAATGCGCACCAAAGGATCATAACTCGGGTTAGGCTGTCGATCCATATTCTGAGGAAAAGGTCGTTTAGGCTGTTGCTCCGTATTCTGAGGATAAGGTCATTTAGACTGTTGCTCCATATTCTAAGGACAAGGTAGAGATGTCGCGACAAAATCATCAGTATGAAAGGCCGGCACCATAGGCACCTCCCCTGATGTAACTTCATCGGCATCAACTTCAAAAAGCGTGTCGATGTTCAAAGTTGTCATCTTTTCACGAGTAGAAAAAATGTTCCTATAGTTTAACTACAAGAAGAAAAACTGGATTACAATAGTAGAAAAAGGAAATTGTGTCATATTCATAAATATACATACAGAAAAACTGAAATCATATATGAAGAAGTATTATGGTAAAAAATGTTTACCTTATCGATACTAAAAATGATCACCCCCCAGTCAAATTCGCATATGTTGGAGTTTCAGTCACTTTCCAATTAAGAATGCGTGACATATTTGTGCCAACGTGAACAGCTAGATGCTTGTCAACCATAGAGCAACACTCAAAAAACTATATTTTGTAATTCAAGTGTCAAACCTCCAAGCCTATACATGGTTAAATACTCACACTGTCTGTACCTCATTGTCCTTAAAATATCTTCAAATGACTTTTTCCCCAAGCATATGTCTGATATTGATCACTTTCAATGATATCAAAATTATCTTTGTTGATACCATGATTATTGGCATATGAGAATATGAAATGATGGACAAATACCATCAAGGCCATCTTAAACGCATCTTCGTCCGACTTCCAGTCCTTTTTCTTGAAGCGATCAAGAAGCTGCCCCCTCGTTATAGCTTTTTTCCATCTCCTGAAAAATACTCTTTTAGCATCCTATTAGCATCTGGTTTGTCATAGAAAGTGGCATCGTCTTCTACACACTTCAAGCCAGTGATAACATCAAACTCTCCAATGCCAAAACACAGCAAACAACCATTAATTTTCAACCACAACTCCCTTTCCCGTCCTGGGATAACTTCCCTCAATAATATACAATGAATAAGTTGATTGAATTTTAAATTGAGGGAGGTCCAAGAAGTACCCAAAACAACTAGCACGGAATATTTGAAGCTGCGTGTTAGTCAAACATTGCTTCAAAATGCTCACAATATCAGTCTCGGTATAGGAACTAATCCTGTTGTGGAAATGATCAACTAGTTGTAGATAGAAGTCCCCAACCTTGCATATGGAAAAATAATAAAAAATAGATCAGGAACAAAAACTATACTAATTTTTTTTATAAAAATGTATAAATCAGTATAGCCATACTTGTATAAAGATGTATATTAGCTATATAACTTTGTATGAAATTGTATAAACATGTATAAATTAATAGCAACACAGGGAATACCTTTAGCTTAGCTTTTCTCTCATTCAATTTGCAGCGAATAGCAAACCTTTGTTCTTTCGATATGCAGTTAAGACCACTCTCATCATCGTTATTGATATTTCTCCTTTTCGGTTTAACACTGGGGCCTACATCATCTTCATTAACCAAATCAATTTTCAGCTTTTCTTTTGATTTTTCATGTCTCCCACATTTCTTACTCCTTATTCTAATGATGTTAATCGGAATAGGAGTATTACTTGTTTGCGAACGAGTCATTCGACTGTTCTCTTGTTGTAACTTTTTTGTAGGATCAGTAGACTCAAAATCATCATCATCGGGAGCCTGAACATGCATATTCGCTTCAGAAACAGGGGTTAAGGGCAAGTCCCTCGATGATTTAATTGGAATGGGAGTATTCCTCATTTGCGAATGAGTCATTCAACTGCTCTCTTGTTGCGAGTTTTTAGGAGGAGCAGGAGACTCAAAATCATCATCATCTGGCGCCTGGACATTTACATTAGCTTTAGAATTAGGGCTTGAGGGCAAGTCCCTCAATCTTTTCGCATAATCGAACTTAACGCCTTTTCCAGCAACCTTCATTTTGCTTTTAGAAGCAGGTATTTTTGAACGCATTTTCTACAATAAACCAAACAAACAAAGCTTTAACAAAAGTGAAGACAATTGAAGGAAAATACAAAAATCAAATTGTAATAAAACTCAAAAGTGAACCAAAAATAAAGGCCATGAATACAAAGCAAAGGCCAATTTTTCCAAATTGTAACAAAACTAAAAAATAAAAAATTCTACCTAAAAGTCGAAATAACAAAGCATGCAAACTGAAACATCAAGTTTAAGCCTAGAACAAAGATAGAAGAAATACAAAATCAAACAAAAAACATAACAACATTGTAACAAAATAGGCATAATCAGAAAAGAAAAAAAATTAAAAATAAAACAAAATTCAAAACTAAAACTGTGGTAAAAGCATAAAATAAAATAAAAATTACCTGAAAATAAGATTGAAAGCTCGAAAAAGTACTTGAATCCAACAATGGAGGTCGGTTATCTTCGTCTCTGAGAAAAGCGTGAGAAAGAGAAAGAAAGAGAAACAAAGAAACTGAAATTTAAAATATTAAAATCGTTATTTTAAGTTGTGGGCTACCGGGTAAAAATTAAATTTTATAACATATACAAGATGGGCTAAGCCAGGTAAAGACTTCAAATATGGGCTATTTTTGAATGGGTTGTATGGCCCAAGTGATATATGATGTAATTTCTGCAAAAATAATTGAGGGCTCCATCAAAAGGAAAAGGAAAAGGAAACGGAAAAGGAAAAGAAAAATTGGCATCCTATAACAATTCATAATAGAAATTGATAATTTTTTAGCCTTATATTAGGTTTGGAAAAGATAGCCCTAAACAATTGGGCATTATATAGCCAAATCCTAAAAAAACATTCTCTCTAAAAACAATTATACGCTTATTTTGGTTTCCCTCCCCCTTTTTCTCTTTGTATTTCTTCTTCTGTCTCTTCTTTTTGGCACTCATAGTTTAGCAAATATTCTTGTATATTATGCAAAAAAAAAATCAGTGGGATAAAAAGGTAAGCTTGATCTCACATAAGACAAAACCAGAAGCAAAACTTAAGAGAAAAGATATATTTCAACTTTGTTTTTCTTCTCTTCTTTTTTTTTTGGTTAGGATTGAATGAATGGGTGTGATTGAAATTGATTGAAAATAACGAGGCTATATACAAAATTTGAGCAAGATTAACAAAAACTAAGAGAGAGAAAATATATTTCAACTTTATTTTTTTCTCTCTTCCTTTTGGTTTGATTAAATGAATGGGTATGATTGAAATTTATTTAAAATACCTAAATGTGTCTATACACAATATTTGATAAGAATATAAGTGATTTAGACTGGTTTATGGCAAAACATCAGACCTAAAAATCCAACTGCGACATGTGTATATACCATTGTATATTATGTATATTAGTGTATATTACACACAAGTTTTTAAGAGCGCCTATGTATATCACTTTGTCGGTTTACAACACAATTTTTGAACGCCCGTGTATATCACATTGTATCTCATATATATAATATAAATTTTCATGGATATACACAAATATATATGTCACACCTCCTTTTTTACACACCTACCCCGAAGGATAAATCTATAAGGGAGTTTTTCCATTTAAAGTGACATTATTCGAATTGGGATTATTTATTTATTTTTAGAGTTGCCACTTGGGATAGGATTGGCTTTTGGTGTCCAAAGTCACCGGTTTAAATCAAATCCCAAATCGAGAAAAATTGTTGACTTCCCATTTGGAGTCTGCGAACCAGAGATTCTGTGTAAGGAATTTTGTTGACCCGGGGGAAGGTGTTAGGCACCCCCGGATCCTGTGGTTCTAGCACGGTCGCTTAAATTATTATAAATGGCTAAAATTTAATTTTTATACATGCTCCGACCTATAGTGCAATTTTAGAATGATTTAACCACTATTAGTCAATTATTAAGAAAGTGAACGTCGTTTAAGAACGTGTTTTTGGATCACGTCATATGAAATGCACCCGGATCCTCAACACATTTTTATTCAATATTTTCGTATTTAGATTTGGGTCGCATGAAATGCACACCCGAGTTTAGGAATGTAATTTTATTAAAAATCGCGTCTAAAGACACTAACGTGTTGTTATCTTTTGGAAGATCGTGAAATTCGCTAAACGGCCCGTCCCGAATCTTTAAGTATTTTTTTATTAAGTATTTAATGAGGGCCCCGCAATTTGTATATTGTTTGGCGAGGCTCGTCTCATATTATTGTTAAAAGGCCAATCCTAAAGCAAACTACAATTTTATATTTATTTGTCTCTAATAGGCCAATTAATTGACAAATATAAATTCGGGCCTCGAATTCAAGTCCGAATTCAAACAAAAGGGGAAAAATCTTTTAGCTTGAACCCGCTACCTAATTCAAAACCCAATTTTATACTCATGAGTTAATTTCCTATATTTCCTAATGTAATTTTAAAAGGGGGTTTGACTTCTAGCATTTTTTTTTGGCGGGGCGCACTTCATTTATTTTTAAAGGATATTCTAAAGGTTTTATGATTCTTCTATTTATGGTTATTTATGCAATTCAAATTAATTCCATTAATGCTTGGCAAAGCAGTCCTTTACCCGTGTCTCAATTACCAAAACCTATGGTAGATTGGATTCTTATCACATTGGGCCGCCTATCAGTCCAAACAGAAGGAGAAATTAAGCAGCCCAAATCTTGAGAGCCGTTCAAACACTCAGGACCAATATCAGTCCCAATGAGGAACTAATTAACGCTAGACAGGGCTGTTTATTAGAAGAAACTGGAGCCAAGCAGTTCAGAAATAGGCTATCAAGCTTTTAATCCATTAGCAAGTATTAACTAAAACTGAACTTCAATTAAAAAAAAAAAAACTGCAACATTTATTTCAATTTGTTCAAGTTATATCCAATACTTACTAATTAATTTTTTTTATATAAAATAAATATGATTAAACTAAGGTGATTATTAATGATAGGGAAGTATCAACTTAAAGCAAACAAAACTGAAAATCATGATGT
>MDKF010898403.1:0-41562 GCA_026770625.1 Nicotiana glauca | reverse complement strand
AACAAACTAAAAATTATTTTATTTTGAATTTTTTGGGAGTAATTCTCATAGGGCAAAAATTACGTGCTTACAGTACCAAGAAAAGAAAGATTTCTATTCTAACAAGCTGCATAGAATTCACATAGACAGTTTAAGCAGATAGAAAAGTTAATTCACTTAAGCATGCTTCCCTATACTACACACTAGGCTTAAAGTACAAGTAATGTTCAAGAAGAAAGAAACACACTTAATTTACTTAATGAAAAATAGGTTTCCAACAATTAGCATGTGTACGCACTCGTCACCTAACATGCACGACATTCAAATAACAACAATACCAAATCCCGGATGGGGGAGGGGGGAGGGGGGAGGGTATTCCCCCCTCCCCCCCACAAGGTTAGATAAGCCACTTACCTCGAACCAGCTCAATCAGCTCAATACCATGTTCTTGCCACGAGTATCCGACTCCAAATGACCCAAATCTACTCAAAGTAATTCCATAATCTATACTATATTAAAAGCACAAAGGCCTTTAGCGAAATATCGTTCACCTTTTTTACCCTTTAAAAATAGGTTTTACATTGGATAAAATAGTCAGTTTTCTTTCCTAAAATTAAGGACTTCTAATTTAACTAAAGTTTTCACCATTAATTATTTCCTAATGTTAGCTCTCCTATTATTTAGTAATTTAATACCACGTATGAATTTATTTATATGAATATCTTGACTATATTTAGTGCATTGAAATTCCAACACATAAAAGAAGTAAGGGAAACTAAGTTATCGTACAAAATATTCAATTTAATGGAAAACGTAATCCACCGAAAACCAACAATTATGGTCTTCTTCCTTTTAAGCAGAATTTTATTGACAAAACATTTGAAACGTAAAAAGACATGGAACAACTATAAATGAAATATCTATACTATACTATGTAAAATCGTATACTTAATCTTAGTATGTATTCTCATATGATATTCCAAATTTTTAACGACTTGACCAACAAAAAAAGTTCTTATTTTGTATATTATTTTAATTGATTATGAAAAGACGAATTCTAAGAGAAAAAACTCATTTTATTCTTTTATAAGCTATAAAATGATTTTAAAAATATAAATACAAAAGCGTCCATAGCGGAAGGGGTACTAATGATTTTAGAAATCGATGAAATTTATAATTCTATGTGAGCTCAAAATTGTGTAATTATGATTATTTCTGCCTAATATTTAGGAATTTAAAATTAAGTAATTAGATTTTAACTCTATAATTTCAAGTTGAATAATTGTGTACTTAAAGTATGAGACAGTAAAAAAGAAACATTTTAAACGAGTTGCACTAAATTATTTTTATTTCATTTTTCATTCATTCCAACAAATGGCTCCCGATGGAAATGATTCTATTATTATTTTTTTATATTAAGTAATTCATTGTAGAACATTAGGAAAGCCAATCTTGCCAAAATTTGGAGTCTAACTAGATTCGGGTCTTTTCTAATAATTCTTGATTGTTCTTCTTCGTACTATTATTTAATTTTGTTCCATTATTTTGGGTTTTATCTCTTTCCTGATTCTTACTCCACAATATAAATTTTTTCTCTTCCCGTCAAAATAAGTTATCAATGAGTAACACTGGTCAAATTGCCTATTTCTTCAGTTAAATATCCAAAATTTCATTGTTATTATCTTTTCCTAATTTTTTTAAGATTTCTTTTCCAAATTGCCAAGTTCTAACCATTCGATTGAGTAATTAATACAATCGATCACACCAAAAAAATCAAAAGTAATAGCATTTGCTAGCAGAAAGAAGTTTTCTTTTTGAATATTGTGTACTAATTAAAGATGAAAGGCTAAAGCTAAAAAGATGAAGACAAATACTTGAGTATTTGATAATATTAAGTTACAGGAGCAAACTAGACGAAGAACCTAAAGAGTGGATCCAAAGTCCCAAACATGACTAATATTCAATTTTTCGTTAATTTTAATTTTTTTATTCATTAATTTAGGAACTTCATGTTTTTTTTAATTTTATAATTTAACTATATCCTTTGAATATTATTTATGTTATTTTGAAAAAGCTTAGTTTAATTGATATAGAGTACACGCGCAACGCGCGTACTCTAAGACTAGTGTAAATATAACTTCAAGCAACTGATTCAACTAATTAATTCGAAGCTAATACGCGAAATTAAAAAAATACCCAAAAAGCCCCCCGGGCTCATGTTTCGGAATCGGATAAAATTTATAAATTCTGAAACCTCACACTCTCACGAATTCATACATACCAAAATTATTCCAATCGGACATAAAAATCTTGATCGAAACCCCAAAATTAGGCCTAAGAACCTTTTCCAATTTTTCTCCAAATTTTCACCCTAATCTCGAATTTAAAGGATGAATTTAAGTATAGATTCGTAAAAATTAATCAAAACCGAGTAAGGATTACTTACCCAAAAAACCCAGGTAAAAATCTCTCTCAAAATTGCCAATCCGAGCTCCCAAATTAATTTTTCAAAGTTTTGAGACAAAACCCTCGTTCTGCCCCCTTTTCTGAACTGTGGAACCGCATCTACGGCTCTAGAACCACACGTGCGGGCCCGCTTCTACTGAACTCAAGGTCGCATTTGCGACATTTAATTAAATAGCAATTTCCGCACCTGCGGCTCCCTTACCACACCTGCGGTCTCGCAGGTGAATTCGACTTCTCGCACCTGCACTTTCTGGAGCCTGGCCAAATCCCGCTTTTGCGGTCACCCAGCCGCTTCTGCGGCACCGCACCCGCGGTTATACCTTCCGAAATTATCCCGAGGCCCTCGAGACCTCAACCAAAAATACGAACAAGTCCAACGTTCGTATTTAAACTTGTACCAACATTCAGAACACTATTTAAACTTGTACCAACGTTCAGAACACTCAAAACAACATCGAATCATCAAAACACCCTCGGATTCAAGCCTAAGGATTCCAAAACTTCAAATTTTTGCTTTTGATCAAAAAGTCTACGAAACCTCATCCTAATTACCTGAAATATTGCACACACGTCCCAAATGACAACGGACCTGCTCCAACTTCCAGAATTCCATTCCGACACCTATATCAAAATCTCACTATCGAACCGGAAATTTCAAAATTTTGAGTTTCGGTATTTCAAGACTAATTAAGATACGGACCTCTAAAACACAATCCAAACACGCCCATGAGCCCGAAATCACCCAACGGAGCTAACAAAACCAACATAATTCCATTTCGAGGCCGCCTTCACACTGCTCCAACTATGGTCCAAATTCTAAGGCTAAAATTGTCACGACCCCAGTTCGCCCTCCGTGAACATGTCATGATGTCACCTAGTCCCTACGACTAGGTAAGCCTAACAATGCGAAAATAACATGACTTGCAGAAACAAATAATTAAAACTAAACGAACTAGAAGGATAACTGTATATAAATGCAGCTCGGCATATACAACTCAATAATGCGGAAGTCTTCAATATCATCCCAAAACCCGAAAACTCACGAGAACACAAGCTAACGGAAGGTAATACACTGCTCTAACTCTAAATGTCTAAAACAACAGTACGAAAGGAAAAGCTAACTGCTAAAGCTAGAATAAGATAGAGACTCCTGGTCTGCGAACGCGGCACATGTACCTCGAAGTCTCTGCTAGATCTCTCCGCCTCGAGGATAATACGCCTGGGTAGAGCTACCTGGATCTGCACATGAAAAACTTGCGCAGAAGGGGCATTAGTACACCACAACGGTACTTAGTAAGTGCCAAGCCTAACCTCAGTTGGGTAGTAACGAGGAAGGTCAGGGCCCTACTGAGAATAAACATAATAATAAGTCTTGCAACAACATGAAATAAACAGAAATAATGAGTACAACTATGAAGTAAAACAGTTTATACAAGGCAACAATTAACACTCAGAGAATACGGTAACACAGAGTAAAACAGCTCAATATCAATACCAACAACGAAGATCTCCCAGGATACCGTCTTGTAGTTCATTTCATCAACTGTCCAAGGAGCTCCCGGGATACCGTCCCGTAGTCCATCATATGAGTTTATCCGAAGGATCTCCCAGGATACCATCCCGTAGTCCAACTATTAATGTGCCAGGGGATCTACCGGGAATCTAACCCATAGTCCCAAAGTAAATGTGCAGGGGGATCTACTGGAAATCTAACCCGTAGTCCCAAAGTAAACAAACAAGGGGGGGAACTACCGGAATCCCAAATCCGTAGTCCCAATGTAAATACGCAGTCACAACAAGAAGATATTCAGAAATGAAGTTCAAAAATACAAGGCAACAGGTAGTTCTAGCCTAACATGCTTCACGTAGTACAAACAAAGCAACTTAAGCAAACATGCAATTTAGATCAACTAAGCATGCTTTTCTAAACTAACACAGGCTATAATTGCAAATTGAATAAAGCAGGTAAGAAAGAAACTCAGTCTAAATATTTAAGTAAAATCGGATTTTTAACAATTAGCTCAAGTATGCGCTCGTCACCTCAGATACAAGGCATTCAATTACCAAATATCATATCCTAAGGGGAAGGTCCCCCACACAAGGTCACACAAGCCACTTACCTCGAACCGGCTCTAAAATCAACTCGAAACCATACGTTTGCCACGAGTATCCGACTCCAAATGGCCCAAATCTATTCAATTCAATTACATATCGTAAATAACTTCTCAAGAAACTGATTCTACTATTTAATTCAAAGCTAAGATGCAAAATTAGGTAAAATGACCAAAATGTCCCTCAGGACAACGCCTCGGAATCGGATGAAATTAACATATTCAGAACCGTCGTACTCTCAAATCGGAGGTCAAACACCCACCCAAAACACAATAATTTGGTCTAGGAAGTTTTACCAATTTTTCATTCAAAATCCGAAATTAAAGGACGAATTCATGATTAGATTAGTGGTTTACAAGCAAAAAGGAGTTTAGAATCGTTACCCAATCATTGCCCCTGAAAATCCCTTGAAATCTCTCTCAAATCCGAGCTCCCAAGCTTGAGTTTTGGTAAACATGGCTAAACCCTCATTTTTGAAATGTTATATCTGCCCAGGTATTTAACGCATCGCGAACGCGGAGGAAGTCTCGCGTTCGCGAAGAAGAAAAATGAAGGCTGCTCAATTTATGCTTCGCGAACGCGGAAGCAGACTCGCGAACGCGGAAGAGAAAAATATAATGGTTCAGAATTGCTCTACGCGAATGCGCGGCACTGTACGCGAACGCGAAGGGTGGACTTGCAAAGCTACGTGAATACGAGATGGGGTATGCGAACACAAAGAGGAAAATAGGCACATCCCTCAGTGCCAAATAACACTACGTCAACGCGAGGGCTTAGATGCGAACGCGATGAAGCAAAATGCCAAAGCTTCGTGAACGCGAACGCGAAGAGTTAACTGGTCCTCCTCCAAAATTACTCTACGCGAACGCGTGGAATAGGACGCGATCGCGAAGAAGGAAAATGGCCTGCAACAGCTGAAGGAATTTCTGCAATTTTAAACAACTCTAAAATGTCCCGTTGAGCATCCGAAACACACTCGAGGCTCCCGGGACCTTAACCAAACCTACGGACATACACCATAACATCATTCAAACTTGTACCAATCCTTAAACCACCTAAAACAACATCAGAAACTCGAATTAATCAATGATTAAGCCTAAGAACTTCAAATTCTCTCAAAACACGCTTTCGATAAAAAAAAACCTAACCAAACCACGTCCGAATGACCTGAAATTTTACACACACATCCCAAAAGACATGACGGAGCTACTGCAACTTTCAGAATTCCATTCCAACCCTCAGATCAAAATCTCAATATCAGACCGAAAACTTGAAATATTCCAAACTTCGGCATTTCAAGCCTAAATTAGCTACGGACCTCCAAAACACATTCCGAACACACACCCAACCCCGAAATCACCTAACAGAGCTAACCGAACCATCGAATTTTCATTATGAGGCCGTCTTCACACTGTTCTGACTACGGAAAACTTTCCAACACTTAAGCTCTCATTTAGGGATTAAGTGTCCCAACACTCTTCGAAACTCAAAACCAAACATCTTGGAAATTCAAATTAGCATAAATAGACTTGGGAAAAGTAGTTAATAGGGGATCGGGGCATTAATTCTTAAGATGACCGGCCGGTTCGTCACATCCTCCTACACTTAAACATTCATCTATCCTCGAACGAGCATAGAGACATACCTGAAGTAGTGAAAAGATGAGGGTAGCAGCTGCGCATATCCTGCTCGGTCTCCCAGGTCGCCTCCTCGGTCAGCTAACCCCGCCACTTAACCTTTACTGAAGCAATGTTCTTTGACCTCAACTTTCTGATCTGCCTATCCAATGTAGCCACTGGCTCCTCAACATAGGATAGATCCTTGTCCAACTGGACTGAACTGAAATCCAACACGTGCGACGGGTCACCATGATATCTCCGGAGCATTGAAACATGAAATACTGGATGAACTCCTGCCAAGCTGGGAGGTAAGGCAAGCTCATAAGCAACCTCCCCAACACGCCTCAATACCTCAAAAGGGCCAATAAATCTCGGAATCAACTTCCTTTTCTTCCCAAATCTCATAACACCCTTCATAGGCGAAACCCGAAGCAGAACCCGCTCTCCAACCATATACGAAACATCACGAACCTTCCTGTCCGCGTAGCTCTTCTGTCTGGACTAGGCTGTATGGAGTCTATCCTGAATCACCTTAGCCTTCTCCAATGCATCCTGAACCAACTCTGTGCCCAATAGCCTAGCCTCACCCGGCTCAAACCAACCCACCGGATATCTACACCTCCTACCATATAAAGCCTCATACGACGCCATCTGAATGCTGGACTGATAACTGTTGTTGTAAGCAAACTCCACCAATGGCAAGAACTAATCCCAAGACCTTCCAAACTCAATCACACACGTACGGAGCATATCCTCAAGAATCTGAATAGTGCGCTCGGACTGTCCGTCCATCTGGGGGTGAAATATTGTGCTCAACTCCACCTTAGTACCTAACTCCTGCTGCACGGCTCTCCAGAATCGCGATGTAAACTGAGTACCTCTGTCTGAAATAATAGAAACTGGAATACCATGCAGACAAACGATATCCCGGATATAAATCTCTGCCAACCGCTCCGATGAATAAGTGGTACACACAGGAATGAAATGAGCGGACTTGGTCAGCCGATCCACGACAACCCAAATGGCATAAAACTTCTTCAAGGTTCGTGGGAGTCCAGATACAAAGTCCATGGTGATACGCTCCCACTTCCTCTCTGGAATCTCTATCTGCTAAAGAAATCCACCCGGTCTCTGGTGCTCGTACTTCACTTGCTGACAATTGAGGCATCTAGGTACATATCCAACTATATCTTTCATCATCCGCCTCCACCAATAGTGATGCCTCAAGTCCTGATACATCTTCGCGGCACCCGGATGGATGAAATACCGCGAACTATGGGCCTCTACTAAAATCAACTCTTAAAGCCCATCAATATTGGGCACACAAATCCGACCCTACATCCTCAATACCCCGTCATCTCCAATGGTCACATCTCTGGTATCACCATGCTGAACCTTATCCTTGAGGACAAGTAAATTAGGGTCATCATACTGTCGCTCCCTGATACGATCGAATAAGGAAGACCGAGAAACCACGCAAGCTAGGACCCAACTGGGCTCCGAAAGATCCAATCTCACAAACTGACTGGCTAAGGCCTGAACATCCATCGCCATAGGCCTCTCTGAAGCTGGTAAATATTCCAAACTCCCCAAACTCTCTGCCCGGCAACTCAAGGCAACCGCCACCACATTGGCCTTGCCCTGGTGATACAAAATAGTAATATCATAGTCCTTCAGCAACTCTAACCACCTCCTCTGGTGCAAATTTAGATCCTTTATCTTGAATAAGTGCTGCAAACTCTGGTGGTCAGTATAGATCTTACAAGGCACACCGTACAAATAATGGCGCCAGATCTTCAAAGCATGAACAATAGCAACTAACTCAATGTCGCGGACAGGGTAGTTCTTCTCATGTATCTTCAACTGTCTGGACGCATAGGCAATCACCGTACCATCCTGCATCAACACCGCTCCAAGTCCAACCCACGAGGCATCACAATAAGCTGTATAAGACCCCAAACCATTAGGCAATATCAAAACTGGGGCTGTAGTCACTGTCTGAGCTTCTGAAAGCTCGCCTCACACTCCTCTGTCCACTGAAATGGGGCACCCTTCCTGGTCAATCTAGTCATAAGGGCTGTAATCGATGAAAACCTCTCCACTAAATGATGGTAGTAGCCCGCCAAGCCAAGAAAACTACGAATCTCTATAGCTGAGGACGGCCTGGACCAACTCTGCACGGCTTATACCTTCTTCGAATCAACCTGAATGCCTTCACTCGATACCATGTGGCCTAAGAAGGCCACAGAACTCAACCAAAACTCACATTTTGAGAAGTTTGCATATAACTTCTTCTCTCTCAGGGTCTGAAGCACGGTACTCAGGTGCTGCTCATGATCTTCCTGACACTGGGAATACACCAGAATATCATCAATAAAAACAATAACAAACGAGCCGAGATATGGCCTGAACACACTATGCATCAAATGCATAAAAGCTGCGGGGGCATTGGTTAGCCCAAATGACATAACAAGGAACTCGTAATGACTATACCAAGTCCTGAAGGCAATCTTTAGGATATCTGGCTCCCGAATCTTCAATTGATGGTAACCCGAGTACAAGTCAATCTTAGAAAACACCTGTGCGCCCTGAAGCTGGTCAAATAGCTCATCAATACGAGGCAAAGGATAACGGTTCTTCACTGTAATCTTGTTCAACTGACGATAATCGATACACATGTGCATAGAACCATCCTTTTTCTTTACAAACAAGACAGGAGCACCCCAAGGTGAGACATTGGGTCGAATAAAACCCTTATTAAGCAATTATGTTGCTGATCCTTCAACTCCTTCAACTCAGGAGGAGCCATACGATACGGAGGAATGTAAATGGGCTGAGTGCCCAGCAACAAATAAATGCCAAAATCAATGTCTCTATCGGGTGGCATGCCCGAAAGATCAGCTGGAAACACAAAGGGATAACCCCGAACCACTGGGACTGAATCAACAGAAGGGGTATCAGCACCGACATCTCTCACATAAGCTAAATACGCGGCACACCCCTTCTCAACCATACGCTGAGCTTTAAAGAAAGAGATAACTCTACTAGGAGTGTGATCTAAAGTACCACTCCACTCAACACAAGAAATACCTGGCATAGACAGTGTTACGGTCTTGGCATGACAATCAAGAATAGAAAAATGGGGCGACAACCAGTCCATGCCTAAGATAATATCAAAATCAACCATGATGAGTAACAATAAATCTGCTATGGCCTCAAAACCACGGATAGTAACCAAACATGACCGATAAACGCGGTCCACAATAAGGGAATCCCCCATAGGAGTAGAAACATAAACAGGGGCACTCAAAGAATCCTGAGGTACACCCAAATGCGAAGCAAAGTAAGAAGACACATAAGAATGAGTAGAGCCCGGATCGAATAGAACCGATGCCTCTCTGTGACAAACCAGTATAATACATGTAATGACAGAGTCGGAGGCAACAACCTTGGTACCAGCAGGAATAGCATAATACCTGGCCTGGCCTCCCCCTCGAGGGTGACCTCTACCTCCCCGAGCTCCGCCCCTAGCCAACTGGGAAGATGGGGTAGCAGCTGGAGCTGTGATCATGGCCTGAGAACTCTTAGGATCATGCTGTGGCTGAGCAGTCTATGAAGATGCACCCCTACCAATTCTGGGGCAGTCCTAACCATATGGTGTGTATCACCACACTTGAAACAAGCTCTGGGAGGACGAGGTGGCTGTGACTGACTAGGGCCAGGTCTACTGGACTGACCTTTGAAAGCACCCCGCATAGGAGGCACGCTAGAAACTAGAGGTGCATAGTAAGGCTCCTGAGGTCTAGGTGGAGCTGGAGCACTGCTGGCTGCTGGAAGAGCTGAATGAACGGGGTGACCCGCATAACCCCTGCTATGACGACCTGCTGCTGGGGTACGGGCACCAAAGTAGTGGCCCGACTCTCAAGACCTCTTGGCCTCTCTCTCCTCTCGCTCCCTAGCGATCATACCCTCGATCCTCCAAGCAATGTTCACTACCTGCTGATAAGGAATATCCATCTCCAACTATCAAGTCATGATACATCTGATGGGTGGGATAAGACCCTCAATGAACTGGCAAACTCTCTCATGGACTGTACCAACCAAGGCCGGTGCATGCTTGGCCAATCTAGTATAACGGATAGCATACTCCGAAATGGTCATAGCACCCCGGCACAAATGCTCGAACTCTGCGTGCCATGCGTCTCTGAGGGACAAACTCTCTCATAAACATATCTAAGAATTGGGTCTAGGTCAGTGAAGCAGCCTCGGCTGGACTGTCTATCTCATAAGTGCACCACTAATCATAGGCGGCTCCCCGAAGCTTGAAGGCAGTAAAGAAAACCCCGCTAGACTCTGCTATGCCCATAGTGCAAAGAATACGGTGACACTCCTCTAGAAATCCCAAGGCATTGCCTAATGCTAATCCACTGAATACCAAAGGATCATACTTCTTGAACCTCTCAACTCTCCGTTGCTCATCCTCTGAAGCAGCTGACCCATCCTTGGGTTGAACTGGCACTGCAGGCGGTACAGGAATGATCTCTAGGACATGCTCCACATGTACTCGCTGCTCAGGAGTGTGGGTGGCGGGAGTCCGTGCTCCTCTCCCGACCTGGGATGTGGTTGCAGCGAGGGGAAGCAACCCTGCCTGAGCCAAAGTAGTGTACATGCTCATGAACTGTCCCAGAGTCTCCTGAAGAGCTGGAGTAGTAGTAGCAGTAGTAGGCGTGCCAGGTGCCTGGACTCCGGCTGGATCAGCTGATGGTACCTTGACGGTAGCTTGCGCAGGTGCCCTAGCTGCACCACGTGCGCGTCCTTGACCGCTACCCCAACCCCGGCCTTTGACGACTACAGTAGGGGGCGCGGGTGCCTGATCATCACGAGTAGCACATGTCCTCACCATCTGTGAGAGAATAGAATGATAAAAGTTTAGTTGTGATATCAAAATCTCGCACGACAAGGAATCCAAATGAAGTGGAATTTTCCTAACAATTACATAGCCTCCCGTAGATAAGTACAGACGTCTCCGTACCGATTAGCGAGACTCTAATAAACCGGCCAGTGTCCCGTGACTCCAATGAACCTAGAGCTCTGATACCAACTTGTCACAACCCTAGTTCACCCTCCGTGAACATGTCGTGATGGCACCTAGTCCCTACGACTAGGTAAGCCTAACAATGCGGAAACAACATAACTTGCAGAAACAAATAATTAAAACTGAACGAACTAGAAGGAAAACTGTATATAAATGACGCTCGGCATATATAACTCAATAATGCAGAAGTCTACAATATCATCCCAAAATCTGAAAACTCACGAGAACACAAGCTAATAGAAGGTAATACACTGCTCTAACTCCAAAATGTCTAAAACAACAGTACGAAAAGAAAAGCTAACTGCTAAAGCTAGAATAAGATAGAGACTCCTCGTCTGTGGACGCAGAAGATATACCTCGAAGTCTCTGCTAGATCTCTCTGCCTCGAGGATAATACGCCTGGGTAGAGCTACCTGGATCTGCATATGAAAAACATGCGCAGAAGGGGCATGAGTACACCACAGCGGTACTCAGTAAGTGCCAAGCCTAACCTCGGTTGGGTAGTGACGAGGAAGGTCAGGGCCCTACTGAGAATAAACATAATTATAAGTCTTGCAACAACATGAAATAAACAGAAATAATGAGTACAACTATGAAGTAAGACATGTTATACAAGGCAACAGTTAAAACTCAGAGAATACGGTAACATGGAGTAAAACAGCTCAATATCAATACCAACAACGAGGATCTCCCAGGATACCGTCCTGTAGTCCATTTCATCAAGTGTCCAAGGAGCTTCCGGGATACCGTCCCGTAGTCCATCATATGAGTATATCCGAAGGATCTCCCGGGATACCGTCTCATAGTCCAACTATTGTCACACCTCCTTTTTTACACACCACCCCGAAGGATAGTGTATAAGAGAGTTTTTCCAATTTAAGTGACATTATTCGAAATGGGATTATTTATTTATTCAGAGTCGCTACTTGGGATAGGTTTGTCTTTTGGTGTCCCAAGTTACCGGTTTATCTTTAATCCCAAATTGAGGAAATTTTCGACTTTCCCAATGAAGTCTGCGAACCAGAAATTCTGACTTAGGAACTCTGTTAACTCGGGGGAAGGTGTTAGGCACCCCCGGATCCCGTGGTTCTAGCACGGTCGCTTAAACTATTATAAATGGCCTAATATCTGCTTTTAAAACATGTTTATCCTATAGTGCCATTATTTAGAATTATTTACCGCTTTTAATTGATTTTTAAGGAAAGTTGAACGTCGTTTAAAATGTATTTTTGGATCACGTCACATGAAATGCACCCGGATCCACGACACATTTTATTCAACATTTTGGGATTTGGATTTGGGTCACATGAAATGCACACCCGAGTTTAGGAAGGTAAAATTATTTAATAAGGCACCTAAAACAACTAACGCATTGTTAACTTCGCTAAATGGCACGTCCCGAGTTCTAAAGATTTTAAAGATAATTAATGAGGGCCACACAATTTGTGAATTTTGTTTGGCGTGGCACACCTCAATTTATTTAAAAGGGACATCCTAAAGAGGAACTATTATTATCTATTAAGAATTGTCTCTAAAAAAAAAATTAATTGATTGGCATTATTAATTAATTACTATTAAAAGCATTCAAGGAATTCGGGCCTCAATATCAAGTCCAAACTCAAACAAGAGGAAAACCTCTTAATTCAAATTTGCTACTTAACTTGAAAGGCCCAAAACTTGCATTACAAATTAAACTAATAACTTAAATAAATGGACTAGGATCTTCAGCAGGTTGGGCCTCGAGGCCAGCCCAAAAGGAGGAAAGTACGTTCAGCCCCATAAAGGGCTGTCCAATACTGGGCCTGAGAATCAGCCCAGTTTGGAAGTGCTCCTGACGGTCCATAGCTCAGCCAAATGCTTTGATTCAAAAACTAATCACACTTGGGCTTGTTATTATGCAGCTGGGCCCAATTTTACACTAATTTCAATTTGGGTCTCTTTTGTAAAGGATGACTAGTTATTGGTATCTAGATATAAGGCCAAATTCCACTTCTTAAGGTGCTAGCCACAAATTCAACACATGGCCACACATTCAAGTGATTCAATTATAATTATGTCACTGAATTTTAATACATGATTATCTAGAATTCAAATGCTAGCTTCAAAGTTGTTTTTAAATTAAAAACCCAATCTAGAAGGTTCTAGGGGGTTCCAATTCAATTACTACAGGATTCTTTTATTGTAAAATACCTATACTACCCTTGACTTAATCCTAAAATTACTAAACTATGTCAAACTAACCCTAGCCCTTTGAACTTGGTCAAAAATGACCATAGATAATCAATCAAAAGCTGGGAATTATTCAGCTATAACCAAACATCACTCAATTAACAAAACTTCAAAAATTGAACTAAACCTATTTTAAACTTGAACTAATTACTAACAGTCAGAATTAACGACTACTATTGGCAATTTAACAGTCGAACATGCATTTATGGAAACAAACAGAATTAATCACACACTGAATCACTGAATCATGAATCGAAAAATTAAAAATCAAAATATGAATCAAATTGAATCAGAGGAAAGAAACTAAACTTAACAACAAGAAATCTAAGAAAAATAACAACCAAATACTAAGAACAGACAGGAAAATGTAATAAAAATAAAAAAGAAAAATGAAAGAGAAAGGGGATTACCGGAATTGAGACTTGGCCTGGGCAAATAAAATTGAAATTGCTTGACCAAACTAGTGTTTAATCGTGTGTTTTCATGAGAAAACACACGGCTAAACCCTATAATGGTCAAGCCACCAGTAAACCCCCAATTTATGAAACTAGGGTTTAGGCCGAACTTTGATCTAAAATTTGAGCCACTAGAGGGAGATGGGAAAACAGATGGGGATTTTTAGGATGAGAGGGTCATGGTGGACAAGGGGTGTAAATTTGGTGTCGATTGGAGGCGGCGCTGCCGTGTATGGCGGAGCTGGCAGCCACTATTTCGAATATTCAACAAGTTCAGGAGGGATTCGAGGGAAAATAGGCCTGGATCCGGAATGGGGAGGTAAAGAGGAAGCCATGGTGAAAATTTGAGGGTCATTGGAGACTCGCCGCCGGCGGAGGCGATTTTCGGCCGGCGGTGAACGGCGGGGGGACGGTGGCGTTACAGTTTCTGGTGAGAGGGGTCTAAGACGGTGAGGTCAGGGGGGTTCTGGGGGGGTGGTGCTTTTTGGACATATATATATTTATGGATGGGGGCTTCAGGACCGTCCGATCGAGAAACCTCGACGGTCCTGATTGCTTGAGCCCAAAATGACGTCGTTTTGATGGTTTAGGGGCTGGACCGGGTTGCCTTGGGTTTGGACTGGGTTGAGACCGGGTTTGGGGAGGGGTTTGGCTTGGGCTGCTATCAAAACTGGCCCAAAACATGGGTCTTTATTAAGACTTTCATTTCCTTTTAATTTTCTTCATTTTCTCTTCTTTTTTTTCATTTTTTTTTAATTTCGTTAAACACAAAATTAAAAATAGCAAAGACCTGATTTAACTCTAGAATTAAACTAATTAATTTTCAAAAATAATTAAATCCTAATTTTAAAAGAAAACCAAGGAAAAATAAAAAATTAAAAGTAAAAAAAATGCAAAAAGGACTATTTTTGTTATTTTCTCTTATTTTTTTTGGTAATGTTAATTAACTAGTTGAACTAAAAATATAAAAATGGGATCCTAAATGCAAATGTGCTATTTTTTGTGTTTTTTATGAATTATATCAATTAAAAATTCACACAAAATGCAAACAAACACAAATCATGCAATTAATTCCCTAAAATTAAAAGAAAAATCTGAATTTTATGAATTCTATAGGAGTAATTCAAGCGAGGCAAAAATCACGTGCTCACAGCTTCCCCTCTTTACTCGGAGACACGGAGGGCTTTCGGGCAAAGATAAATGAGCAACTACGAGAGATTTTTGCCTGCTTGGCACTCCACGAGAAGCATTTTTGAAAAACGTCTGACCGAACCTTCCTTCAGAGTTTGCCTACATATCCTTCATTATAAAGGAATCATGTCAGTGTAGTTCTGGAAGTTTTAATAGCTGGGACTACCAGGAGCTGTGATTTCACTATTGTTGTTGCTGCTACTGCTTGCTGACCTCCTTATTACACCAAAAGGAAAATAAAAGCTAAGCTAGCTATGCCTATCAACTATGAGTTACAAGATTCCTATCTATAAATCTCTTGAAGCTTGATCTTGAGTCTTAGCTGATTTTGTTGTGGACTCCGATCTGAATCTTGATGCTCGCAAGCTGTAGGTGTTGGTTCTTCCTTCAGCATTGTGTGAAAGCGGGACAAGCGGAGCTTGTGACTTCAATCAAGTTTTGAGCAGTTCGCATCTCGGTTCACTCCGACATTTTCACTTCTTTTTGTTCTTTTTTCTTCTCTTCTTTATTCTGGATTGAGACTCATACTTTTGGTCATCTCGAACCCTTGTGTCTCGAGGTCAAACCTTCTCAGACACCAAAACAAACAAACGAACAAAATTTTCGGCTCCAGTTTTCACTAGGAAAATTTCGTGAGTTATTTGCGACAAAGTCTGAACTCATTCTCTCTTCTCTATGATGGAACAGATTAGGGAGTGGAGGACCTATGTCTAAAAAGGCGCAACTCAGGGATTGGAGCCCTAATGTTGGCAAACGGAAAAATGCTCAACTCGGGGATTGGAGCTCTAATGTTGGCTAAAGGAAAAACGCTCAACTTAGGGATTGGAGCCCTAATATTGGCTAACGGAAAAATGCTCAACTCAGGGATTGGAGCCCTAATGTTGTCTAAAGGAAAAATGCTCAACTCAGGGATTGGAGCCCTAATGTTGGCTAAAGGAAAAATGCTCAACTCAGGGATTGGAGCCCTAATGTTGGCTAAAGGAAAAATGCTCAACTCAGGGATTGGAGCCCCAATGTTGGCTAAAGGAAAAACGCTCAACTCAGGGATTGGAACCCTAATGTTGTCTAAAGGGAAAAACGCTCAACTCAAGGATTGGAGCCCTAATGTTGGCTAAAGGGAAAAGCGCTCAACTCAGGGATTGGAGCCCTAATGTTGGCTAAAGGGAAAAGCGCTCAACTCAGGGATTGGAGCCCTAATGTTGGCTAAAGGAAAAAACGCTCAACTCAGGGTTTGGAGCCCTAATGTTGGCTAAAGGAAAAAATGCTCAACTCAGGGATTGGAGACCTAATGTTGGCTAAAGGGAAAATGATCAACTCCTAATGTTGGCTAAAGGAAAAAAGCTCAACTCATGGATTGGAGCCCTAATGTTGGCTAAAGGGAAAAATGCTCAACTCAGTTGTTGGAACCCTAATGATGGCTAAAGGAAAAACGCTCAACTCAGGGATTGGAGCCCTAATGTTGGCTAAAGGAAAAATGCTCAACTCATGGATTGGAGCCCTAATGTTGGCTAAAAAAAATGCTCAACTCAGGGATTGGAGCCCCAATGTTGGCTAAAGGGAAAAACACTCAATTCAGGGATTGGAGCCCTAATGTTGGCAAAAACGCTCAACTCAGGGATTGGATCCCTAATGTTGGCTAAAGGGAAAAATGCTCAACTCAGGGATTGGAGCCCTAATGTTGGCTAAATGGAAAAATGCTAAACCCAGGGATTGGAGCCCTAATATTGGCTAAAGGGAAAAATTCTCAACTCAGGGATTGGAGCCCTAATGTTGGATAAAGGGAAAAACACTAAACCCAGGGATTGGAGCCCTAATGTTGGCTAAAGGAAAAAATGCTCAACTCAGGGATTGGAGCCCTAATGTTGGCTAAAGGGAAAAATGCTCAACTCAGGGATTAGAGCCCTAATGTTGTCTAAAGGAAAAAACTCTCAACTCAAGGATTGGAGCCCTAATGTTGGCTAAAGGGAAAACGCACAACTCAGGGATTGGAGCCCTAATGTTGTCTAAAGGAAAAACGCTCAACTCAGGGATTGGAGCCCTAATGTTGGCTAAAGGAAAAACGCTCAACTCAGGGATTGGAGCCCTAATGTTGGCTAAAGGAAAAACGCTCAACTCAGGGATTGGAGCCCTAATGTCGGCTAAAGGGAAAAACGCTCAACTCGGGGATTGGAGCCCTAATGTTGGCTAAAAGAAAAACGCTCAACTCAGGGATTGGAGCCCTAATGTTGGCTAAAGGGAAAAACGCTCAACTCAGGGATTGGAGCCCTAGTATTGGCTAACAGGGTACCAGGTCGATATTGGGAATTCTAAACTTATCTCTTTTGGGATTTTCTTCTTTTGTTATCTCTTTTTACTTTGTTTTTCATTTTTGATAAGATGCGGGAAAGAACTTAGAGGAAACTTCCCTCTTGCATTGATTATTTGCTGCAAAGCTGTTTTAGCACTTGGGCGTTTCTTTTCTTTTGGTTGCGTCTGCTCATGCGCGGTTGCATGGATTGCACTTGTTTCAATTTTCAAACAAAGAACAATTGTTAGTTTGAAACGGTGGTTGATTTTGTGGCCTTGATTTCTTGATCCCGCCCTAGCTTTTGTTGAGACCCTCTGTTGCTTGTTGGTTTTGATGATTATTCTCTCTCTCAAACCACAGGACTCAACTTTCAGGATTTCATGATGACTTGCCCGCGTGGGGCTCTGCCCTTCCACTTTACTTTACTCTTAGAACCTTTGTCCTTGGCTTTCTTTTCTCTTCCATATCTTTGCTTTGAAAGCATCAACAATCATGGCCAGCCAGGATTGGCTTGATGTACCCGCTGAGGCTGGGTACTTTCTTTAGCTTTTGCTAAGCAAAGCCCTGTAAAACCAGTCCTGCTACCTTTTCTTGGTACTAGTTTCGGAAACAGAGTTAAACCAAAAGGGATTCAAGGAAAAAGTAAGCAAAAGTCAAGAAGATGAGTTTAAAGAGAAGCGTCCCTTTCGGGGGAAAAGAAGGACATGACATGCTTCTTGGACATGACATGCTTCTTGGACTGGATGCCCAACCCGCACAAACTTGCCAACTTCTCGTAAACTCATTGACCCGTACTTCAAAACCAGGGAACCTTGCCAGGACTCTTTCAGTAGTGGGAGATGTCTTTCTTTCGGCCGACGGTGCCCTTTGCGGGTTTTCGCCAATCGACCTCTCTCATTTCTCTTCTCACTATCGCCTGACAATGCTCTTTACGAGTTTTCACTAAACGGACTCTCTCATTTTCAATTTCTCTACTCACTGTCGCCTTATGGTGCCCGTAGGTTTTCACTGATAAGACTCTCATTTTATTCTCTCAATCCGGATTGCTTCAGATTCCAACATTGATGTTTTTCAATTCCCACACCTTTGACAATTGATCGGAAGGACTTGGATAAGGTTTTTGGGTAAAAGAAGTTTGGACAGAATTACAACTTTGGGACCGTTTTGGTGGGCTCATGGCCGAGCCATTATATCATCTGCCCCAGTTTCACTTTTTGGGAGAATTGAGATTTTTTTTGTGTGACTGAACCCCAGAGAGAGGCTGCCTACGTATCCTTTCGGAATCAAGTCAGACGTAGTTTAGGAAAAACATTTGTTTTGTTGTTTTTGTTTTTGTTTTGTTTTTCTTTCTTTTCTTTTTTCTTTTCATTTTTTCTTTTCATCATTTTTCATCATCATTTTTTTTTCAATAGTACTTCCAGGTTCCAAAGTGGATAATCAAAGAAGAGTAACCGACTCCAAGGGGTTTGCAAAAGGTTGAAAATGTTTGGGGAGCGGGACTGAAAGCCTTCATCATCTCAACTGCACAAAGTCATCACCGGAGCGAGCCTAGACATAGTACCTTTTCACTGCATCCGCATTCATAGCTGCTTCGGGATCATTTCCTTCGATGTCACCCAGATACAATGCTCCTCTTGGCAATATCCTCCTGATGATGTACGGACCCTTCCAATTAGGAGCAAATTTTCCTTTGGCTTCCTGGTGATGAGGAAGATTGCGTCTTAACACGGGTTGTCCCACTTCAAAATTCCTGGGATGCACTTTCTTGTTATAAGTGCGGGCCATTCTTTGTTGGTACAACTGCCCGTGACAAACCGCGACCATTCGTTTTTCGTCAATTAAAGACAACTGTTCCAGCCGAGTCTACCCACTCGCTATCCTCAATCTCTACTTCAACAATTATTCGGAGCGAAGGGATTTGTACCTCTGCGGGTATAACAGCCTCAGTTCCATAAACCAACAAGTATGGGGTTGCTCCCACCGATGTGCACACCGTGGTGTGATATCCCAGTAATGAAAAAGGCAGCTTTTCATGCCATTGTCTGGAGCTTTGAATCATCTTTCTCAAAATCTTCTTAATGTTCTTGTTGGCTGCTTCAACAGCACCATTGGCTTTGGGCCGATAAGGAGTAGAGTTTCTATGTGTTATTTTGAATTGTTCGCATACTTCTTCCATCAAACGAATTTTGAGGTTGGCAGCATTATCTGTGATGATGGTTGCAGGGATGCCAAAGCAGCAGATAAGATTAGAGTGTACAAAATCTACCACAGCTTTCTTGGTGACTGACTTGAGAGTGATGGCTTCAACCCACTTCGTGAAGTAGTCAATGGCAACTAATATGAATCTATTTCCATTTGAGGCTTTCGGCTCGATTGGCCCAATGACGTCCATGCCCCAGGCAACGAATGGCCAAGGTGCTGACATATGATGCAGTTCTGTCAGAGGCGCATGAATCAAATCACCGTGCACCTGACACTGATGGCATTTCCGGACAAAACTAAAGCAGTCCTTTTCCATAGTTATCCAATAATACCCTGCTCGAAGGATTTTCTTTGCCAAAACATACCCATTCATATGAGGTCCGCACACTCCCGCGTGTACTTCATGCATAATTCTTCCGACTTCTTCGGCGTCAACACATCTTAATAGGTTGAGATCCGGAGTCCTTTTGTACAAGACATCGCCACTTAAGAAGAAACCACTCGCATGCCGTCTAATGGTTCTCTTTTGATCTCCAGTAGCTTGTTCGGGGTATTCTTGCATTTTCAGAAACCTTTTGATGTCATGATACCATGGCTGGATGCTGGGTTCCACCTCAGTCGTGTTACAATAACCATGCATTTCCTTGATTTGGATCTCCAAGGGATCAATATGGGCATTGCCTGGGTAAGGCAGCATCGAAGCTAGAGTGGCGAGTGCATCAGCTAGTTCATTGTGACACCGAGGGATGTACCTGAATTCTATTAACTTGAACCGCTTGCTGAGATCCTCCACATTTTGGCAATAAGGAATAAGCTTAACATCTCAGGTTTCCCATTCTCCTTGTTCTTGCCGGATAATCAGATCTGAGTCCCCCATAATCAACAACTCATCGACGTCCTGGTCAATCGCCATCTTCATGCCCATGATGCAGGCTTCATATTCAGCAGTATTATTTGTGCAGAAAAACTGAAGCCTGGCTGTGGCTGGATAGTGCTGACCAGTGGGTGAGATCAAGATTGCCCCAATTCCTACACCTTTGGCATTTATCGCTCCATCAAAGAACATTTTCCAAGCATGAGTATCTTCAGAGATTGCTTCTATTGAATTACCTCTTCATCTGGGAAATAAGTGCTCAACGGTTGGTATTCCTCGTCAACCGGGTTTTCAGCCAAATGATCTGCTAACGCCTGGGCTTTCATTGTCGTGTGAGTGACATAGACTATGTCAAATTCAGTGAGCAAAATCTGCCACTTTGCTAATCTCCCTGTGGACATCAGTTTCTGGAATATGTACTTCAAAGGATCCAACCTGGTTATGAGGTAGGTGGTGTGAGCTTGAAGATAGTATCTCAGCTTCTGAGCGACCTAAGTCAAAGCACAACAGGTTCTCTCCAACAGAGTATATTTAGCTTTATAATTGATGAATTTCTTGCTCAAGTAATAGATTGTTTGCTCTTTCTTTCCAGTTATATCGTGTTTCCCAAGGACACAGCCGAAAGAATTTTCTAAGACCGTCAGATACAAAAAAAGAGGCCTCCCTGGCTCCGGTGGGACCAAGACTAGCGGATTTGATAGATATTCTTTGATCTTGTCGAAAGCTTCTTGACATTCATCTGTCCACTTTATTGCTGCATCTTTCTTTAGTAGTTTGAATATGGGATCACATGTGGAACTCAACTGAGCAATGAACTGACTGATATAATTTAATCTGCCCAACAAGCTCATCACATCCTTCTTAGTTCTCGGAGGAGGCAAATCCCGGATAGACTTTATCTTTGTTGGGTCTAACTCGATTCCTCTCCTGCTGACTATGAAGCCTAGAAGTTTTCCTGATGAGACTCTGAATGCACATTTAGCCGGGTTCAGCTTCAGATCATACTTGCACAACCATTCAAAGAATTTTCTCAAATCCAGCACATAGTCATCTTGGGTTCTGGACTTGATGATCACGTCGTCCACATATACCTCTATCTCCTGATGCATCATATCATGAAAGATAGCAGTCATGGCCCTCATATAGGTTGCTCCAGCATTCTTCAAACCAAATGGCATAACTCGATAACAGTATGTACCCCAGGTTGTGGTGAAGGTTGTTTTCTCTACGTCTTCTTCATCCATCAACACCTGATGATATCCTGCGTAACAATCCACGAAGGACTGTATATCATGCTTGGCGCAGTTATCAACAAGGATGTGGATGTTAGGCAAAGGGAAATTATCTTTGGGACTTGCTTTGTCAAATCTCTGTAATCCACACACACCCAGGTCTTTCCATCTTTCTTTGGAACTGGGACTACATTAGCCAACCATGTAGTGTACCGGACCACTCGGATTACCCCTGCTTTCAGCTGTTTCGTGATTTCTTCTTTGATCTTATCACTGATGTCAGTTTTAAATTTTCTCTGCTTTTGCTGGACCAGAGGGCAATCGGGTAAGTTGGCAACTTATGAACCACTAGATCAACACTCAGCCCCGGCATATCGTCATATGACCAAGCAAACACATCTTTAAACTCAAACAAGAGTTGGATTATCGCATCTCGAGTTTTCTCATCCATGTGAATGCTTATTTTGGTTTCACGGATTTCTTCAGAAGTTCCCAAGTTAACCGGCTCAATATCATTCAAGTTTGGCTTAGGTTTATTCTCAAATTGTTCAAATTCTCAATTTATTTCCCTAAAAGCCTCTTCTTCATCATATTCCGGTTCTTGGTTCATTATTTCACAATTAGACAGCGTGTTTGGATCTGGGCATGAAGTTCGCAAGCATGTCATGTTATTTATAGCCGCATTATTATAACTGAAAAGAAGAAATAAAAGAGAAAATAACCAAAATCAGAAAGAATAAAGAGAAAATGAACGATAAAATATTGATTTCATTTCTCGGAATTGGGAAGATAACAAGGTTTACATTGGGAAATTTAAAGACAAGAAACTAAAAGAGACATCCGAGTTACACCCTGGAATAACTCGGGATGCAGAAAAAGTTGCAGGACAGGTCTACCGGGACTCCCGCCTGATCGGAAATGGTGTAGCCTTCGAATTTTGAAGCGTGGCACTTGGTCCCATGTATAACACCTCAGCGGTGCTAGTTCCCTCTCCCGGCTGAACCATGTGGGTTTCGTAGAGTACTTTTCTCATTGCCCCACATATTTCCTCAATTTCTTCAGCCGTGAAAACCTCATCATCTTCCTCTTCACTGTACTTCGGTTTGACAAAGGTTTCATACAAATGTGGAAGTGGTTGTGGCAAGACCCATCCCTCCTTCTTTCTCTCATCTACCCACTTTATATCATCTGGGGTAGGGAGAAAACCTATCCCGAAGAACTTTTCAGTTGTAGGCAGAGTCACCAGCTCAGATATTCTTTGCAGAGATTTTCCAAGACCCTTTCTTGGCTTGAAAACATGTCTGATCATTTCCTTGGCCAAGATAATCGAGGCATTAGATAAGAAGGGTTGGGGGCAAGGATTTCCTTCTTCATGCTGATCCGCCACCACAACTTCGAATGCTTGGTATACTATGTGTTCACTGCCTTCCCTCGCTTCTAGGCATGGGACAGATGGGTCCCGATAGATTGACTGTTCATCTTCTCCATGAACCACAATTTCCTGATCCTTATATTCAAATTTCACCATTTGGTGGAGGGTTGAAGGTATAGCTCCTGCGGCATGGATCCAAGGCCTTCCCAGGAGAAAATTATAAGACATGTCCATGTCTAGCACTTGAAAAGTCACCTCGAAGTCCACCGGGCCGATAATCAAGATTAGGTCAATTTCTCCAATGGTATCTCTTTTGATGCCGTCAAAGGCTCTCACACAGACATTGTTGGGATGAATCCTTCCATTCCCGCTTTCCATACGCTGCAGTGTGGAGAGTGGGCAAATGTCTACCCCGAACCTCCGTCTACCATGACTCGCTTTACATAATATCCCTCACATTTGACAGTTAAGTGAAAGGTTTTGTTGTGAGCAGCTCCGTCTGGAGGCAAGTCATTTTTGCTGAATGAAATCTAATTGACAGCAAAGAACCTTTCCGCCATTCTTTCTAGTTGTTCCACCTAGGTTTCAACTAGCACGTATGCTTCATTCAGAGTTTTCATTAAAACCTTTTGATGCTCAGGGGATTTCATCAGCAATGACAACAAGGACACTTGTTCGGGACACTTTCACAATTGATCGACCACATCATAGTCGGCCATCTTCATTTTCTGAAAGAAAGCTTCCACTTCCTCGGCACTCACAGGTTTCTTAGGCGGGAAACGCTTTCGGGTGGCATTGTTAACTTCTTCTATGTTTGAGTATTTCTCAATGAGGGAATTTTCTGGAAGCTCTCCCAAGATCTATTTACCCTTATACGTAACCATCGTCTGATGATAATTCTATGGCACTGTAGCAGGGTTCGTCATAGGCTTCTGTGGTGCGCGTCCAATAACCACATGCTCATTCAGCCCTGATGGTTTAATTGTCCCCCGCACCACATAGGCTCCCTTGGGTATGTACATCTACGCTCCCTTTTTCAGTTCAAATCTTTTTGGAGGGCTCAAAGTCAGTTGCTTTTCTTTGCAGCCTCGTGGAACCTAAAGAACTCCATCTTTGGGAGGCCTCGCCTCTGTCCCTGTTTCAACATTCTTTTTTGGTTCTGTCTTGGTGACTTTGCTCTTCTTTTCCCCTTTATCTTGCTTCAGGGCAACTTTTGGCATTCTTTCTGCATCAGCAATGGCAATTATAGCCTTTAATGCTGGATCAAACTCTTTATCTTCACAGATCATCCCAATCACTGGCCCATTGTTGTGGGCTGGCAGTGGATTATTAGTCACATTTGGGATATCCTCATCCCTCAGCACTATTTTTCCTTGCTCTATTAAGTTCTCCACCACTCGTTTCAGGGTCCAACAATCATTTGTATCATGGCCTTCTGCCCCTGAATGATAAGCACACCTGACACCGGCTCTGAAGACAGGCGATGCTGGGTTATGCCTGTTGATACCCAATTTTTCCCTATACATTTTAATATATTCAAAATATCCTCAAAATAGCATATATAGGCATATATAAGCATAGCTAAACTTTTGGCATTTTTCCTACTCTTTCAAAAGTTTTAAAATCAATTTATTGTCTATTTTTAACAGCATAAAATCAATTGTTACTCCCAAAATTATCCTTTTTTGATGAGTAATTTATTCTCTTCTCATATTTACACCAAAATATAATTAAGGTGATTTTTGTATATTTTTTCAAATCTATTTGGTATTCTTAAAGCTAAATTGCATGTAATTGCAATTATAGCCTATTTTATGATTAATAGCATTTTATAATTATAAAATTATTTCCAGTATTTTTAAATTAACATTTATATAGTATTTTTTTGCTCAATATTTTTAATTTGCTTTTAAAATCATTATTATTATTTTTTATAAAATAAAAAAATGGAAAATTTGGCTATTTAATACTTAGCCTATTGCTATTTCTATAACAGCCCTTCCCCCTTTCAATTTTAGCCCCCAATTCGACCCAATTCCGCCCCAGATTAAACGACCCAATTCCTAAAAAATATCCAACCCACGACCCAATGGCTAAACCCACCCGGTTTTCTTTTAAATCTGAGCCGTTGATCATTTTGATCAACGGCCAATATCCTTCCTTTCCCTTTTTTATCACCCAACCCCTCTAACCCTAGGTCATTTGCACAAAGGCGCCGCCCTTGAAACCCCTCGTCTCTGAAATGCTCTCTAACCTCTCCTAAACCCTAATCACCTCCCGCCTTATCTCACCTCATTCCCACCGGAATCCATGGCGTCTCCAGCCATGGATGGCCTGTGCTCACCCTCTATCACCCCTGAGCCTAAGCTACTCAAGGTTTGGAGGCTTGACCTCGATGGTCTCTTTTTAGATCCATCTCAGATCCAAAGATTTATGGTTTTTCGGCCATTGGAAGCTTGATTCCTGACCGTTTCAACTCAGGATCTGATCTTGTTCTTCCAAGCCTTTCTCATTTCTAGGGTTTGTCTGAAACCCTAAGTCATTCGAGCTTCTTTCACCGTTATTTGTTTAGATATGTGCTATGTCTATGTTCTTCTTGACGTTTTGAGTGTTTTTCCCAAATTTTCTTTTCAAAAATCGTTTGATTTCAAATTAGGGTTTCTGAAAGTCTTTTGATTCTTGCTGTTCTTTTCTTTAAGATGTTTGTCTGTATTATGCTCGTATGTTTTCCTTCTCTATTACGCATGTATTGTCCTTCTTTTCTCTTATATATGTGCACACATGATTAATCTGTGTTAAATTTTCCTCACTCTTCTACCATGTGTGTTTACTACTGAGTTTCTTGACTTTTGCTTTTCTGAACTCTGTTTGTGTTCTTGATAAGCATGTTTCATCTATTCCGGACTTGTCTAAGTTCCGAGTTTCCAAAACGTGTCCTTTTATGCTCAAATCGATTTTCTTTCTCTGATTGTTTCAAACCTGTTATCATGGTCTGTTTGTTTCTCATGAGACTCCTTGAGTCTGTTCACTTGCCTTCTCGTTTCTGTGTTTGATTTGATTTGAAACCCTAGAATTTTGGGGTTTCTTTGATAAACTGGATTAGGGTTTCACTTTGGGAACCTGGACCTTCAGACGCACTATGATTTTATGAATGAACTCATGTTCTTTTGTTTTATGATCCTAAACCTTGCAATGTTAGACTTTCGGTTTGATTCCTTTGCTTTATATATGAGAAACTCCTCTTTCAAAAAGGGTTTTGACAACTACTTGATTGATTTCGGACTCCTTTGATGGGGTCTCGACTGATTGCTACTGATTTTCTCTGTTTGATCCCTCCTCTACCTATTCCTGACTGGGTTCATTCGAATCAAACCTGTTTACTTTTATTTTGCTAGTTGTCTGATGGATTCCCTTTCCTTTCTCTTTACAAATCGAGTACTGTTGAATGCTTTCCTTAAATAAACCTTATGTATTTTCCCTTTCTTATGCTACTATGAAAGATTTTACTCAAAGTTCCTTTCCTTATTTACATTCTCCCGTTTGAAATTGGATCCCCTAACTTAAGGGAGAATATTTGAGACTGATTTTTAAAGGTCTTCTTACCTTTCTTGCTTGTTCTTCTACACTATAAAGGGGGCTGCCCTTCTGCACCTTAGTAGAGAGGAGAAAGGAAAACAGTCAATTTTTGACACAATCAATTTTGAATACTTTCACACTATTTACAACTGAATACTTTTTCTCACACAAACACTCGAGTTCTTGCTCTGAACTCATTCACACATAAAGTTTTTCTCTCTCTGATTGTGGCTTGTTTGCAAGAATCCTGCTTTCTTTGCTTAGCTTTTCTGAAAACTGGTATGTTCTTTGTTTAATTTCTGCCTCTCCCCCTATGTGTTTATTCTACAGTTCACCCTTTGTTTGGCTTATTGTCTAAATGATATAACTTTCTGTCAGCTTTCTTCTTTCTTTGTTTCTGTTCTTATATGAATCCCTACCCTTGATCCCCCTTGTGTGGCTGAGTTATGGTTCAAAAACATGGCAATACTTGAAATTATTGATCATGGACATGAACTGGGCTCTCTGAGTCCTAAGCTCTTTCAATTCCCATCCCCATTTCCCTTTCTATGTATGCTGAGTTTGAGACTTTGGTCTGGCAGTGTCCTGATCACTGTCCAGGCCATGGCCTGACCTTCAATAGGTCCTACTCTTAATTGTTTGGCTGACAGGTTGGGCAGGGGTGTGCCAGCCTACCATATGGTTGGGCATGACCCCCAGCCTGCCCTGGCATTCCCTAATCCCTCTATTGCACTCACACTTGTTCCTAGATTCTAAGTTCTGCCCCCCTCTAATGAGCCTTGCTTTGGGACCTTGAGTTTCCTCTGAACTTGGACATTGGAGGGCTGGCTCTTCCACACTGCACTCTAATTCAATGTTTTGCATGATACCTGGGTGTGAGCATTGCCTGGAGTTCCTGAAACTCCTTGGAACTTTGACACACCCTGGGTAAGAGAAAGGCTTTGGAACATGATCCTGGCAGTTGGCTCATACCATATTGTTAGACTTTGAGTTCGAATTAGGCTCCTTGGATGCAGCTTAGGAGTTCTGATTGTAATATTGTTTCCTGATTTCTTTTCAAATCATTTTGGTCTATAATAAAACTTTGTAATAACCTCTGGGGTGATTAGTGAAATGGGAAGGGTAACCATGTATGAAAAAAGGGGTAGATATCATGCCTATAGGATTTCTAATTTCAATGTTTTCGCATGTAGATAGCATGCCTATAGGATTTCTAATTTCAATGTTTTCGCATGTAGATAGCATGCCTATAGGATTTCTAATTTCAAAGTTTTCGCATGTATATCATGCCTATATGATTTCTAATTTCAGCATGTAGACATCATGTCTATAGGATTTTTTGCATATAGATAACCTGCCTATAGGGATTTCTAATTTTAGCATCCTCATATGTAGATAACATGTTTATAGAATTTCTGCATTCTCACATATAGATACCATGTCTATAGGACGCACAATAAAGAAAAAACATGTCTACAAGTCCTTTCTAATTTTGACACGTCCACTTCTTGCTAGGCAAACATGTTTATAGGTCGTAATAATAAAAAATGAAGCAATCAGATGTCATGTTCATGCAAAATCCAGCATTTAGATGTCATGCCTATAGGGTTTCTGCATTTTTTTATTATGTCTTCAAATGTGTTCTAAAGCCGACAAATGTGTAGAAAGCATGCCTATAGGAATTAATCAAATCATAATCGCCTTACTGTTACAAGTCTAAGATCTGTAGTAATAATGAATTACCAGTTATAAAATTCATGGTCACGTGCTGAAACTCGCTTTCTTTTCAGTGGCTGATAATGTTTTCCTAAATCAGTATGCATTGTTTCTCAAATTTGTAGATGCCATGTCTATAGGTCATCACGTAGACAAATAAGTATGTAGTTAATTAATTACATTGGCCTTCGATAAGTTGCAGCCAGGCGAGCCTAATGTGAATTTCTTGCCTGAAAATAATGTGATGAACCAGCCTGCCTAACGCTAAGCATAAATTTCAACCTAATCAGTACATGTAAGACGTGCTAGGCTACATGATTTTATTTGATCTAAGGAGGCCTGTTTAAGCCTTATTTGTTTATGCGCTCTTCCCGAATTTGCTATGTGTGTTTTGACTGTCGCCTTAGAATTATTACCTTTGAAACTGCAAAAAAGCCCAACATCCCTTCCCTTTAGGATTAGTAGTCCTATATGCCTCCGGGACTGATAGGAATGGGACGGGTAATAGCACACAATAATAATCGAGACCAATTCGCACTTAATACCTCCACGGGTGTGAAAGGGTAGACATGGATATGATGATCACGCGATAACACCACGTGTATAAATGGTTACCGGGTGTTGCGTGGGGTGATCCATGTTATTTATAAACCTAGGACCCCCCTCCCTCTTTATGTGTTTACTTCTTTTTTTTAGAATTTCCTATTAAATTTTCAGTTCTTTTAAACCCATGTCTTTCATTTTAATTATTTAAAATCTCTTTTGGTTATTAAATTTCCAGTACTGTTTCTTTTCCAAATTTTCGCCCCCATTGCATTCCTTCGTTGGTTATTTGTACCAATTATTTGACCCCATTTTCCGTACTTGTATATTCTTTAATAATTATGAAATCGACTATTCCCCAATTTCAGCATGTTCATTTAACTTTTAAACTTCCCTTTGTTTGCAATCATTACATGAAAGCTGTCTTGTATGTTTATTTGTTGTTTACATTTAAAGTCACAATTGTAGCATGGCCGGGAACCACACTAGTGGATCTTGGGGGGTGCCTAACACCTTCCCCTCGAGATAATTTCTAGCCCTTACCCGAACTCTAGTTTTCCAACTCAAAATTCTTAGTGTCCTAATGCACTTAATCATTAGGTGGCGACTCTTCAAAATCCAAAAATCCCATTCCCCAAACGGGAATAGAGTTGTCTTCCCAAATGTCGTAAACCCGATTTCACTTTTAGAGAAAAGGGGGCGTCGACAATGCCTTGTTTGAGGGACCGGCTGCAGTAAACCCATTTGGACAAGTTTTGGGAATAGATTAGAGTAATATTCACCAATTGGAGTAAAAGTTTGCCTCCTCGGTGGCTCACGGGGAGGAAAGTTATTCTGTGGAGGACGAGAATTATAGTGGTTTTAGTGGGGAGGCTGATTTCTTGGGAATGGAGCTTGGTTTCTATTGGCATGTGGCTGCGGCCGGGCAAAGGGTTGAGCATTCTTGATTGCATATGGTTGAGGAGCATAAGCCATGTCATGGTGAGGGTAGTAATGTTGAGGGATTCTTTCCGAGAACATGGGTCTAGGAGCGCGGTGTCTTCTTGAACCCGATGCTGCCATAACCATTTCTTCTTTCTTCTTTCCCTTGGCCACTCCTCCAGACCCGGCTTGAATGGCTTGGGAGGTTGCTCTAATGGCTGACTGGCTCAAGATTCTACCTGTTTTCAGACCATTCTCCACCATCTCACCGATTTTAATCGCTTCCGCGAATGGTTTTCCCATAGCAGACATCATGTTCTGGAAATAATCAGCTTCCTAGGCTTGAAGAAATACAGTGACCATTTCCACTTTATCCATTGGAGGTTTTACCCTCGATGCTTGCTCGCGCCACTTAATCGCATATTCCTGAAAACTTTCTGAGGACTTCTTCTTTAGATTCGCCAACGCGTTCCTGTCTGGCACAATGCCTATGTTGTACTAGAACTGTCGAACAAAACCTCTGGCAAGATCGTCCCATATGTGCCATTAAGAGACGTCCTGATCCATATACCATTCAGAGGTAATGCCTACACAGCTTTCCCCAAAGTAGGCCATTAGCAATTCCTCTTTTCTGCCAGCCCCACGCAATTGATTGCAGTACTTCTTAATGTGAGAAATGGGGTCGCCATGCCCATCATATTTCTCAAACTTCAGCGTTTTGAATCCCATGGGTAGGTGCATGTGAGGGAACATGCACAGATCAATATAGGAAACATTTTTTTGCCCACTTAAGCCCTGCATGTTTTTGAGGCTTTGCTCTAGGGTCCTCATCCTTTTCTCCATTTCATCCTGTTCAGGATCTTTAGGAGTTTTATCTTGTCCAGGTGTGAACTCAAATGGGGGTGGCTGAGAGTAAGTGTATGTGGGGAATTGAGGAGGCTCCGCTTGAAAAATAGGATTTTGGAAAGTGAAGGCCGAGGGATCAAAAGCGGGCCTGGGTAGCGAAGGCTGTGTTGTGGTGGAGCATGGAGGAGCGGTGAAGATATTGGGAGCTACTCCTGATGTGAACACCTGGGAACAGACCTCAGAAGGTGTTCCTACAAAGTGAGCGGATATGGTAGGTTGTCCCAATGGGGTATTCCGATGACTGATGGGAATGTTAGAAGTACCCCCGGATCTAGGAAACAATTCAGGAAAGTCGGGGATAGCACTTGGAGGCTCCCTTCCATTAGTCCATGCATCCCACATCTCCATAACCCGAAGATGTAAGATCCAGTTTTCTTTGGCTGCTGTAGACTCGGAGGCCGGGATCCCCGAGATGGTGCTGTCTTCAGTGATGAGAACTGCTGGCAAAGTCATTTCAGACGACATTTCTATGCTCCCTTTTGATCTGGTAAAATATTGATGTGATGCCAGTTTACCAAAAACCAACCACCGTTTCTGTAAACCTAAGATGGAATTTGACAGCAACAAACGGTTAGTTTGAGACAAGTAACAGATAGGTAACCGCACATTGGGGTGTGATACACCTATACAGTTAAATGGGTGTCTACATGTTTGCAACGGTTGCATGCGTCATCCCGGCCTTTTTCTTGTTCTTTCCTATTTTCTTCTTTGATTTCTTTTTCCTTGCCTTTTCTTTTCTTTTCTAGTTTTTCTCAGTTTTCTCTTTTTCTTTCCTTTCCCTTTTTCTTTTCTTTCATTCTTGCCTTTGCTTTTGCCATGGTTTCTTTCTCTCGGTTTTCTTATTTTCTCTCTTTTGTGTTTCTTTTCCACTCTTGTTTTTTTTATTTTCCTTCCCTCCCCTTTTTTTCTTTTTTCTTAGGGTTACGGTTGAATGTTATGGAGATTTCCTACGTATCATGACCCCACATGAATCAGACCAAGCGTAGTTCTTGAATAACAAATGCGAAAAGTAAAGAAACAATTTTGGGAATTTTCAATTTTTCATTAATAAAACTTCGATTACAAAAGGTGTTAGACTACTTGTTTTCTTGGAAAAGGAAACTACAAACAGACTCGAAATAAAACAAACTACAGATTCGATGTTTGAAAAATCAAGAATACATTAAAGCTTCAATCACTGGGGACCGCGGGGCGTCATTCGGCCTCTCCGTGGGCCTATGTGCGAAACCCCCTTGTAGTTGCTCCAAATCATTCATAACTCGGCGGACGAAAGTCATCACTGCAGCATAGAAAGTGGTGCAAGTCATGTTCTCGCATGCTTGGCACTTCATGGTAATATAGTCCGCGATGGCTCTGATTCTTTCCCTAATTCTGCCCTTTTCCTGAAGTAGTCGGCCTATTTGCTGGTTCCGGGCTTCTAGCACCTGGGAGTCATGGAGGTGGTGGTCTTTTAACTACTGTATTTCTCTCACCATTTTGGCCATCAGCCTATAGCAATGCTCCCTCTCAGCTTTGAAATCTTTAGCTTGCTTAACTGCCTCGTCCTCAAGGGTAGTCACTGTTCTTCTCAAATTAGTAATAGTCCCTTCATAATTTCTTTTCATTTGTTGCACAAATTGGGCTCGTTCTTTTGCTTTCTTTGCCCACTGCGCCCGGATTTTTGCTATATTCTCCTCGGACTTTTCTAAGTCTTCCTGGCACTCTAAGACTCGCTTTTTTAGTCCATTTATCAACCTTTCATCGGCCCGACTTCTTTCTAGGTTGTTAGCAGCTATTTTCATTTGTCGGATCTGAGCCTTAAGAGCCTCATTTTCCTGGGTCAGTTTCTTCTTCTCACCTTCATCGGCTACGGCTTGCAAGCTATTTTCAAACTGAAGATCCCGAACCTACTTTTCCAACTCTCCTACTCTGGCCTTGTATTTATTCTCTTTGGCTAACCAATCCCATTGCACCTGGGACCCGTCAGTAAATTATTGGACATGTGGCCTCTTCGCGGGTCTCTCGGGAATTTGGAATCTTTTGCCAAACCAAATTAAATATTTACGGTCCACTTAGCCTCTAGCTCGATCCCGCACTATGGTCTTAGGCTCAAGAAACCTACACTCATTCCATATTTGGTGGATTTTTCCTTCTGGAAATGCAGCTTTTGGGTCTAGTTCGATGACTTGTTTACTCAGATCTTCATCACCGTGGACGGTTTGAAATCTTCCCAATTGGCGCAAGACCATGTAGGGAGCATAGGTTTGGATGCTCTAAATGCCCATCAAGAGAATATAAGGTACTTCAGCTGATGTGTACTGCCTTAGTAACGGGAAGCCATCCGAAAGCCCACTCATTTTTGTCAGTGGTCAAAGATCTCAAACATGATAGCCAAGCCTCGGTACCCTCAGAGAATTCAATACCTGTTACCCAGGTTTTAAATTCTTCAATGCAACTTAACCCGGTCAAACCATAGTTCATGTACCCAGTCCGGTGACAGAGGTGCTCTTGCACCCATAGCTGTAGCAACAGATTGCAACCCTGGAAGAACTTTCCCCCTTCTCGGCATATGGTCAAAGTTCGATAGATTTCAGACACGATCAGAGGAACCACCATGCTGTTAGACTTCTTTATTGCAACATCTAGCATTCCTACAAGGCCGATCTCTATATGACCATCTTTTCGGGGACAAACCACGACTCCCAAGAAAGCTACCATGAAAGCCAAACGCCAAACCCCGCCTTGCTTCCCACTTATCCTTGTTTCCAGCATGGGTTAAACCAGTGTTGGGCTCTTCAAAACCTCGCGGGTTGCCATATCGGTGATACAAGAAATGGAGCGTGCAATACCCTTCTGATAGATTCCCATCCTGAATATCCCGGCTAATACTTAACAAATCCAGGAATCTGTGGGGGGATAACGGTCTCGGTGACAATGGATATCGACTCCTGAGGTTTCCGTTAAGGCCTGCATAACCCGCAACCTCCTCTAATGTAGGTGTAAGCTCGAAGTCCGAGAAACAGAACACGTTGCGAGTCGGGTCCCAAAAAGGTATCAATGCTTCAATGATATTCGGCCTTGGCTTGATGTTCAATAATCCGACGTGGTCGCCCAGAATTTTTACCACTGTTTCTCTGCTACCCTTTTCTAGGTCATTCCACCACATGTGGAGCTTCAAGGGTATCTCTTTAAGGATTGTGAAAGGTTCAATTTCAACCGTGCTCATCCTGCACATTTATTAAGGTGATTTAATGACTTATTTTAACTTAAAAGAAAAAACAATGAACACTTTTTCAAAATTTTCATTTAAGAAAAACAAAGATTCGATTTTGCGGATACGACCTTTCAGCACTTCGGGGAAGAAGATTTTAAGGATGTGCCCGCTAACCGTTAAAAAAAGATTCAGAGTGGCTGTTCTTGCAAAAATAACCTTCCGACGTCCTTTTGGGGACATTCGGCTTATTTTAAATAAGAATGGCATCACCCGACTTATTTCTGACAAAAAGTAAAAATTTTGGCATTTTTGGGTTGTTTTTGCAAAAGGAAAGTTGGACCCGATGAGGGTTGCCTACGTATCTCACATCCGGTGAGAATCAAATTGGCGTAGTTTGGGTGCATTTGACAAAACCAACTATTTTGAAAACAAAAATCTCTCTTTTTTTGTTTCTTTTTTTAAATAAAATTCGGCAAAGTTTCAGTAATATTTGGATATTGGTTTTTTCAAAACAGGTGGTTCCCTTCACTTAGTCCTAACACTGCTATTTTCCGTTCAATTATGTCCCATTATGTACAAGCCGATCAACATGCAAAGCCGAGCAAATAAATGCACAAGTAACACGTAAGATGCATCAGGATGGTCTTTTCATTTCAGGTCACCTGTCCTAGACGGACCCAACCCTATATTGAGTCCCCTAAGTCAAATGCACATGATGCAACCAAACGTTCCTACTAGGGATCTGGTATAAGGCTTTGTTATACTAGGTTTAAAACCTGGATTTATTGTTCTAGACGTGGCTTACCCGAGCGGACAACTCGAGCCGAGAGGGGGCAGCGTACCGGGGATACAGAAGCTTTGTCGGCTTAGCAACTTATCCGAACCTCGTTCTAAATAGGATAAGACTCTAAACAGAAGAGAGAGAATTCACACGAATTGCACCCTTCTCCATGATGTAGAAGACTCAGAGAGAGGAAGGGTTTCGCAGCAGTTTATATCCAGTTCATCAAATATCAAAGCGGTAAAGCATTTAGCACATTTAACATGAAACATGTAGGAAAATTAGATAAAGCCAAATATAATAGTTATTCTAAGCTCAAATTCTTGAACCCTGAATCGAAATTCTGGGTTCGTTTCCCCAGCAGAGTCGCCAGAGCTGTCACACCTCCTTTTTACACACCACCCCCGAAGGATAGTGTATAAGGAAATTTTTTTCCAATTTAAGTGACATTATTCGAAATGGGATTATTTATTTATTCAGAGTCACCACTTGGGATAAGTTTGGCTTTTGGTGTCCCAAGTCACCGGTTTATCTTGAATCCCAACTCGAGGAAATTTTCAACTTTCCCAATGAAGTCTGCGAACCAGAAATTCTGACAAAGGAATTCTGTTGACCCGTGGGAAGGTGTTAGGCACCCCCGGATCCCGTGGTTCTAGCACAGTCGCTTAAACTATTATAACTGGCCTAATATCTGCTTTTAAAACATGTTCATCCTGTAGTGCAATTATGCAGTTATTTAGAATTATTTACCGCTTTTGATTGATTTTTAAGGAAAGTTGAACGTCGTTTAAAACGTATTTTTGGATCACGTCACATGAAATGCACCTGGATCCACGAAATATTTTATTCAACGTTTTGGGATTTGGATTTGGGTCACATGAAATGCACATCCGAGTTTAGGAAGGTAAAATTATTAAATAATGCACCTAAATCAATTAATGCGTTATTAACTTCGTGGGAGGCCATGAAAATTTGCTAAATGGCACGTCCCGAGTTCTAAGGATTTTAAAGATAGTTAATGAGGGCCACGCAATTTATGAATTTTGTTTGGCGCGGCGCACCTCAATTTATTTAAAAGGGACATCCTAAAGAGGAACTATTATTATCTATTAAGAATTATCTCTAAAAAAAAATTAATTGATTGGCATTATTAATTAATTACTATTAAAAGCATTCAAGGAATTCGGGCCTCAAGATCAAGTCCAAACTCAAACAAGAGGAAAACCTCTTAATTCAAATTTGCTACTTAACTTGAAAGGCCCAAAACTTGCATTACAAATTAAACTAATAACTTAAATAAATGGACTAGGATCTTCAGCAGGTTGGGCCTCGAGGCCAGCCCAAAAGGAGGAAAGTATGTTCAGCCCCATAAAGGGCTGTCTAATACTGGGCCTGAGAATCAGCACAGTTAGGACGTGCTCCTAACGGTCCATAGCTCAGCCAAATGCTTTGATTCAAAAACTAATCACACTTGGGCTTGTTATAATGCAGCTGGGCCCAATTTTACACTAATGTCAATTTGGGTCTCTTTTGTAAAGGATGACTAGTTATTGGTATCTAGATATAAGTCCAAATTCCACTTCTTAAGGTGCTAGCCACAAATTTAACACATGGCCACACATTCAAGCGATTCAATTATAATTATGTCACTGAATTTTAATACATGATTATCTAGAATTCAAATGCTAGCTTCAAAGTTGTTAGACACAAATTAGATTCATGCATAAAATAGGATAGTTACAGACTTGATTTCTTACAAAGACGATGTGACGACCCGACCCGTCGTCTCATGAGTTACCACCCCGTTTTCCCTATTTTAAGATTCTTTATGCTTCATTATCCGTATCTTGTGTAATCAGGTTGATTATGAATGATTTTGATAAGAAATGAGACACTTAGCCTCTTTTAAGAAGGCTTAAGTTGGAAAAGTCAATCGGATATTGACTTATGATTTAGAGGGCTCGGATGTGAATTCTTATGGTTCGGTTAGCTCCGGGAGGTGATTTTTGACTTAGGAGTGTGATCGGAAGTTGTTTTGGAGGTCCGGTGTAGAATTAGGCTTGAATTGGCGAAGTTAGTATTTTGGCGATTTCCGGTTGATAGGTGGGATTTTGATCCGGTAGTCAGAATGAAATTCCGAGAGTTGTTTTAGCTTCATTATGTCATTTGGGATGTGTGTGCAAAATTTCAGGTCATTCGGACATCGTTTGGTCGGGTTTTTTATCGAAAGTGTATTTCGGAAGTTTTTAGAAACTTAGGCTTGAATTCGATGAGTTTTGGGTAATTTGATGTTGTTTGAGGCATTTTGATGTTTGGAACAGGTTTGGATGATGTTATGAATTATGTTGGCATGTTTGGTCGGGGTCGCATGAGGCTCGGATAAGTTTTGGAGGAGTTTTTGGAAGATTTTTGTCGTTTTGAGCATAAGCATGTAATGATCCAAAGGACCATTTTAAGTTCTAGAGATTGAAATTTGATTTCGAGACTTTTGGAATTTTTATAATGAATTATAGGAATGATCTGGAAAGTTTGGTTTTAATTTCATCAAGTCGCGATTGGGTTTTTTACGCGAAACATGTGTTAATTATTTAACGAGCGAAATGGATATCTCACTGAGCAAACGAGCTACGAATTGAGTTTCTATTGAAGGGCTATGTTTGTATTATTATTTGTGACTCATAGGAACAAGAATCATCCAATTCTGAGGTCCCAGGCCAGAGAAATGAATTTTTGAGTAAAATTGTTTTCTGAAAATATTTAAGAAAAATGGAAATGAAATTTGATTAGAAAGTGATGGTATCGGGCCCGTATTTTGGTTCTAGCGCCCGGTACAGGTCTTATATATGTTTTAAGCACTTTATGTAAAGTTTGGTTGCAAACGGACGTCATTTGACGTGTTTCGGACTCAAAATGGATAATTTGATGTTTTATGAAATTTGAAAGAATTCTTGGATTTTAAAGCTTAATTCATGGTATATGACGTTATATTGGCGATTTGAACGCACGGTTAAGTTCGTAAGATGTTGTTGAGTTCGTGTATGTGTTTAGTTAGGAGCCCAGAGGGCTCGAAAGTGTTTCGAAGGTCTCTCGGAGTGAATTCGGACTTAGAAAAAATACAGAAAATTGCAGAAATAGTACCCCGTGAAAAGTAGCCGTGAACAGTACCCAGTGAATAGTGCCCGTGAATAGTGCTCGTGAACAGTGTCTGTGAACAGTGACGTAAACAGTAACGTGAACAGTGACGTGAACAGTGTCAGACAGAATGTTAAGTTTTGGAAATGGGACTTCGAACCCATTTTCCATTTTTGCAATTTGGAGCTCGGATAGTGCAATTTTTGGACAGAATTTCATAGAGAACAACGGGGTAAGTGTTCTTATCTCAATTTTGGTTATATTACTCGAATCTATTGCAAGTTTTATCGTTAATCCATGAATTTAAGGGAGAAAAACTTAGAAACCCTCTCGGATATAATTGAGGATTTGAAGGTCAAAATGATATGGGAAATTGTTAAATTTGGTATGGTTAGACTCTTAGGGAGATAAGCAACACGTTAATGTAAAAATATTTGAATTTCGGGATGTGGGCCCCGGGCTCGAATTTTCGCTAATTTCGAGAATCTTGATATTTTTCGATTCTTTTGAATGGGCTTTGTTCCTATAATGCATTGTGATGTATTCGTTCTGATTTTGATAGATTCGACGCACGTGGAGATCAATTCGAAGGGCAAAGGCATCGCGAATTAAAGAAATAGCCGGTTTGAGGTTAGTAATAGATGCAAATGCTGTGTTGAGGGTTTGAAACCCCGAATTTGCACATCATAGTGCTTTATTGAGGTGACTTGCATGCCGGATAACGGGCGTGGGGTAGAGCACCGTTGGGGATTGTGACTTGGTCCGTCCCGCTTAATGAAAACACTACCTAATTGCTTGTAGTTAATTGACATCCTAATAAATGGATTAATTATCATAATTGGGCTTCGTGCCAACTGTTTGAATCCTTCGGGGATTGTTTTACTAGTTTCTTACCATGTGTACAAAAAAATTGAACTCAGTCCTAGTATTTAATACTGTTTTGCAAACTCAGCCATTTTTCTCAAAACTTGGGACTTAAATAATATTTCTAATGAAGTTTTGGCTGAATGATTTATTTGCTATTGTGCCGAGAGGCTTATGTGATTTTGGACTAATTATGGGATCAGGCTGTGCGCCGCAGCGGTATTTTATTTAAGGGATCGGGCTGCGCGCCGCAGCAGTATTATATTGATATTGATATGAGGCCGAGGGCCTAGATTTAATGCCACGAGATGGCTTGATATTGCGCTTGGGCTGTAGGAGCCCCTCCGGAGTCTGTACACACCCCCAGTGAGCACCGTCGATGATAAATAAATGGATGGCTCGGGCTGCACGCCGCAGTGGGTACTAGAGAGTACCGGTTTATGTGCTGCATTGCATATTTGACTGTCATTATTTATTTCTCTGTTGCAGCATTATTAATTTTGTTGGTTATCTTAATTGATGTTACCTGGTGAACTGTTGTGATTATAGCTTATCTTGTGCCTATTTAGGATTTCTTACTCTCAGCCTTTATTTATGTTTATTACTCTCTGGGTTGGAAGTACTCACTTTACTCCCTGCACCTTGTGTGCAGATACAGGTGCACCTACTGAGGCTGAGTGAGACTATCTCTGTCGAGCATCGTATCCGGGAGCATTAAGGTAGCTGCATGGCGTTCGCAGTCCTGATCTTCCCATCTATCCTATTTGTTTTATTCCGCATTTTCTTTAGAAAAATATGTAGTAGGTTGACACTCGTGTATTAGAGGCTCAGACTTGTGACACCTGATCGATTGGGCTGTGTAGTAGTATTTCCACTTGGGTTTTCCGCATGTTTAACTACATTTCAGACTTTCAGTGTTATGACTTAGTAATTAATTGTGTTAACTGAATCATGAATTACATAAAAAGGGTTAAGGTTGGTAAATTGGTCGTGCTTGCCTAGCAGTGTGTTGGGTGCCATCACGACCGAGATTTGGGGTCATGACAAGTTGGTATCAGAGCCTAGGTTACTTGGTCTCGCGAGTCATAAGCTGGTTTAGTAGAGTCTTGCGGATCGGTACGGAGAAGTCTGTATTTATCCTCGAGAGGCTGCAGAAACCTTTAGAAAACTTCACATTCTTGAATTCTTATTATCCATCCTTGATTCAGCTTGAAATATAACACTTTGAATTCCTTCCACGCATTCGTACGCGCGAACGAGCGCTCAGTATCAAAGATGCCTCGATGGCTTGTGATTCCCCGATCGAAGGGCGAGACGTTATCTCTGTGAGTTTGATTAGGCCAGTCTGGAGGACTTGAGGCCGGATCTTTGCATATGGCTTGAGCACCGAGGTGCTGATTGTGTGAGCAAGTGTTTTGAACTTATATATTCGGTATTGTCCCTATTAGTAGGAATGATGGTTGGATAGCTATGTGGTGAGTATGTTAGTACTGCGAGATGTATCTATATGACTTGTAAGTGACAAGGAAGGGTTGCAGGATGATAGATGAACTATTAGGTGTTTGATTTTCATTGTGATTAGATGTGTAGCCCTGAGTTATGGGCGCGTGAAGAATCTTTTCATGTCTCCTATTTGGAGTGAAGTAAATTTCATGTTACGGTATGAGTTTCTACTCAGGAAGATTAAGTGACTGTGTAATGTGTATGACAGTGGAAGATATACAAAATGTTAATTGGAGGCAAAGCAAGTGGGTTATCTCCTACGGAGTATTCTAAGGTGGTGTGACCCTTATGTTGTCTATTAGAAGATCTCATTTACAAGTGCAGAATATGCGTTGAAATCTAAATTGGGCCGCCTAGAGAGTGGGCTTAACTGTTGTGTGAGTGAATGCAAGAATTGCATAAGAGTAAATTCCAGATGATTTGTGTTTCCACAAGCTTATGAAGGAGCGAGTTCAATCTCACTATGGTATTACGAAAACAATAGAGTATATGCGTTATGATTTATTGAGTGCGTTTTGATCTATGGCTTTGAGCCAAGTTGGGGAGTTTGCTATTGATTAAGTTTATTGTACGGTTATATGCTATGTTGGTTCTAATATGAGGCATGCTGGCGAATCAATTCTGGTTGTGGAAATTAGGCCGAGAATGGCACAAGTGAAGGAAAATTTTGACAAGGATGTCATGAGCTCGGATGAGTAGGAAAGAAGTTTCGATGTTTAAGGTGAGTTGGTATTGTCTTCAACGTCACCTGAGATCGGTGTTTCGAAAAAAGGGCTTTGCGTCCTGGTTATTTATTCTTGACCACTTTTCAATGTTAGTGCGACTGGTGGTCTAGAGGTACGCCCCAGATATTGTTGTGGTAGGTTGTGGGAGTGTGTCCCGCGGGAAGATTATATAAGTATGGCATGTAGTCACTTGATTGATTAAAGATGTAAACCAAGTATGATGATTGTTCTTGTGTGTTATGAGAAAAAGGGAGTTATTATGGACCCTTGAATGGTTGTTAGACTAGTTCATTGTGATCAGAATCAGCTTGAAGTCGGTAGATGGACTTAACGTGAATAATGGCTCTATATCAGGACAGATGTGTGCATTTTAGTAACGCGGTCCTCACGGAGGAGTAGTTAGGTTGATACTTCGTTGTCAGATATCTCGCGTAGTGATGCATTGCGCCGTGTGAGTTGTGAGACGGCTTGAGAAGTTGCTATGTGTTGAGAATCTATGTAGGAATGACGTTACATGAGCATCTTGGCTGTTGAAATTCAGACTGTACATCGCACCTCAGTTGTACTTGAGTTTTGTAGCTTATAACGC
>MU680000.1:0-72835 GCA_026770625.1 Nicotiana glauca | reverse complement strand
TAATCCCGTCTCGAATATTGTCACTTTAATTGGAAAAACTCCCCTTCGCCCGCTTTTACCCCTCGGGGTGGGGGCGCGCCGAAAGGAGGTGTGACAAGTGGTAGCCTCATCGCGGCCGCACTCTATTTCTCGCGGTTTGCGTAGAAGGGATTAAGAGAATATGAAGTTTTGAAGATTCAAGGCATTGCAACAGCATTCCTTTTTTGCGGTACGTGATGAAGACACCGCGGCTGCGGTCCATTTATTGTGGTATGCAGTGGCTGGATTCAGAGAACAGAAAATTGAAGCTAAAAGCCCCAACGCAGCCGTGCTCCAATTCTTGCGGACCGCTATACCTTCGTCAGGGGTATTTTTGTCTAAAAAATTTAGCCTTGTATAAATACTTCTTTTTTAGATTTTAGGGTATCTTTATCTTAGCTGAGCACGTGAACAACGATTTTAGTCTATTTTGAGTAATTTTATAGCTGGTTTAACATTGAATCTTCAAATCTTAGCTTGTAATTATATTTTATGGTTTGTTCTTCATCTAAATATCTTATTTCTTCTATTATTATGAGTATCTAGACCCATTAGCTAGGGTTGTGGCTCAACCCCTAGTGCGGGTATTTGATGGGTCTTTTATTTTAAGGCTTAGATGTTTATGGGTAGTTGACATTTGGTCTGATTTGTGTGTTCCATGTTGAATTAGTGGTTGTAAACACTAATTTGTGCCTATTGGACTTGGGCTCTTCTTGAGAAAGAGAGCTTGACTCTAGGAAAATCAATTCAACAAGGAATTGGGGCGTATTCAAGAGATTGATAGCCCCAATTATAGGTTTAAATCTAGAGATAGTAATACCCGACTTGAGCCTATATTGCTTGCACAATTTTGACACCCAACTGGTCTTGAGAAAGTCAATTAGGGCAAAGTCACTCACGCTACTGAGAGGTATAGAGTGAGTAGTGTCGTGCATTGGCTATATCGCGATCCCAAACATAACAACTTTGCCTTAGGCATTAGAACCTGTCAAGTATTCACCTAGGAGAAAGTCACTTCCCTAGTGCCTCGTTAACCAATTAGAAAACCTTTCAAGCATTCATACTTAGCTTAATTTTGTATATCATTAACATAAAATTAGAAGTAACAAACAAACAAATATGATTGGAAGTGTAATCAAAAGCAGTACGCACTGCTAGATTAGATAGAAATCCAAATCCAAACATTTTTTTAGCTCCTTGTGGATTCAATCCCGACCTTCTCGGGTAAAAGTTGCATCGACCGCTCGTGCCACTTTGTAGTGGTGTAGGGTTGGACCCGATCACTTTTTGGTGCTGTTGCCGGGGAGCTAACGGTTTTGGATATCTATCTAAATAGTTTTGCATATTGTTTTTCTTTCATTCCGTGATACTAATTTGTGTGTGACGCTAATTCAGGTACAAAATGGTGGAAAACAACAACAATGACCCTCATAGAAATGTTGTCCCAGGGGAGAAAGTTGATGATAACGGTAAAGATGAGGTGTCTCTTGTACCTCAAGGACAAAGGAGAGGCCTTCATGCTAATGATAATAATATTCCAGACCCTCCCCCTCCACCTCCTAGAGCTGTACCTCGAGTGCTTACCAACCAAGGATATTCTAGTGTAATTGTCCCACCCCGGATCCGGGCGGGCAATTTTCAAATTACCAACGTGATGTTGACATTGTTGGAGCAGTAAGGGTATTTCACGGGTGCTCCCCATCAAAATACTTACAAGCACCTTAAAGGATTTGTTGATACATGTTGGGGGAGCAAGCAAGCAAATGTGTCCGAGGACACCTTGCGGTTGAGTTTATTCCATTTCTCTCTTCGAGGGAAGGCATTGGATTTGCTGGAGAGACTCCCCAACCACTCCATCCACATATGGGATGAGTTGGCGGATAAATTAATTACAAAGTTTTTCTCGCGAGGTCACATGGCAACCTTGAGGGATGAAATCTTAGCTTTCAAACAGGAGCCTAACGAACCACTGCATGAGATATGGGAGAGAGACTATGGTGAAGGAATGCACAAATAATGATATGACTGAGGCAATGATACAATAGACATTCTATGGAGGCATTAACACAACAAATCAGTGCATAGTGAACCAACTAGCTAGGGGAAACTTCATGAACACACCATATGATCAAGCTTATGAGATACTGGATGAGATGACAGACACTTCTTCCGCTTGGCAAAGTCGAGCCAATGTGCCATAGGGTGACCCCACGGTCATTCACTTGCACAAATAGCTCCATGATCACGGACATGCAATATCAGAACTTACAACAACAATGAACCAACTAGCAAAGGCACAATTACAACAGGTTCAAACTCCACGACAAGTAAATGCTATGGAGGGTGTCAACATGTTAGTGAAAAAAAGAAGACAAAGAGGGAAACAGAACCAAGGGAATTCGGATCAATATGACCAAGATAGTGTTGAGTTCCAAGATGATGGGTACGATGAACAGAATGAAGAAGTGCAATATATGAACAACTATCAAGGCCAAATGGGAAATTCTTCTAACTAACAACAATAATGGAGATCCCAAGGCAATTGGGGAAATCAATAACAACAAGGGAACAATAATTAGTGGAACAATCCAAATTGGGCAACCAGAACAATAATCAGAACAATCAGGGTAATTGGGGTAACAAAAACAACAACTGGGGTGAAAACAACAATCAGGGTGGTTGGAACAATATGAATCAGGGAAATCGGGGGCAAGTCTTTCAAAGGCCCCCGATGTATCAACAACCGAACAATCCACCTCCATTTTCATCCCAAGGTCCTAGTTCATCCAACAATGAAATGGGGAGAATGAAAATGATGTTTGAATATATGATGAAAAAGAATGCTAACTCCGATGCTCAGTTGGCATCCCACAATACTTCAATTAGAAACTTGGAGGTTCAATTAGACCAAATCTCACAATCCTTGAATACTCGCCCTAAGAGGGATCTACCTAGTGATACAGTAGTCAGCCCGAAGGGTGGGAACAATACCTGGCATACAATGGCGGTAAATACAAGAAGTGGACGAGGCGGTGATGTGAATACCTCCAAACAAAAAGAAATTTTAAGTGATGCGGTTGAGTTGCAAGATGAAGAAATCCCTTTGGTGGTTGAGAATGTGATTGATGAGAACTTAAATGAAGAAGTGAGGATTGATATCAAAGATACTGAGGTGGAAACTTAAAATGATGTGTACCCGTCTAGGGAACACCTAATAGACATGCCAGAAGTGGTTGTGCCTAAAGCTAAGGCTCCTTTGCCAAGGCCACCTCCACCTTATCCTCAAAGGCCCGCGAAGCAGAAAAATGAGAACCAGTTTGAGAAATTTATTGACATGATGAAGAGCTTATCCATTAATGTGCCATTGGTTGAGGCTTTAGAGCAAATTCCGGGTTACGCCAAATTCATGAAAGACTTGGTGACAAAGAAAAGATCCATGGATTGTGAAACTATCAAGATGACCCACCAAGTTAGTCCAATAGTGCACTCAATGCCTCTAAAGCTAGAAGATCCCAGTGGTTTCACCATTCCTTGCACCATTGGGAGTGTAGACTTTGTAAAAGCTCTATGTGATTTGGGGGCAAGTATCAACTTGATTCCCTACTCAGTTTTCAAGACTTTGGGTATTGGGCAATCGAGGCCGACTTTCATGAGATTGCAAATGGCGGATAAAATAATAAAGAGACCATTGGATATAATTGATAATGTTCTTGTCTGGGTGGACAAATTTATCTTGCTGGCTGATTTTATGATTCTCGACTACGAGGTCAATTTTGAGGTGCCTATAATCTTGGGAAGACCTTTCTTTGCAACTGGGAATGTCTTAGTTGATGTGGAAGCAGTGGAACTCATCTTTCGGGTGGGTGATGAAAAAAATGGTCTTTCATGTGTGTAAGTCAATGAATCAGCACAATTGTAATGAAGTGTGCTCGTTCGTAGATCTTGTCACGGCAGTGATAACTGATGATACTATTGTAATGATCAATGTGGAGGACCCTCTATAGGCGGTATTGTTGAATATTGATATAAATGAAGATGAAAGCCGGGTGAAGTATGTTAATGCTTTACATGAAATGGGCTTTTACTCTTATGAGCCTCGGAAGCTCTCTTTGGATCTTGAGAATAGGAAGACTCTACCAATAAAGCCCTCAATCGAGGAACCTCCCGTGTTGGAGTTGAAGCCGTTGCCTCCACACCTCAGATGAATTCTTAGGTCGTAGTTCAACTTTTCCAGTTATTCTTTCCTCTTGTCTTACTAAAATGCAGGTAGATGCCACATTTGCGGTGCTCAAAATAGAAGAAGGCAATTGAATGGACTTTAGCTGATATTTAGGGGATAAGCCCTGCCTTTTGTATGCATAAGATTATTCTTGTAGATGATGCAAAGCCCTCCTTGGAACATCCAAGGAGGTTGAACGAGGCAATGCAAAAAGTTGTGAAAAAATAGGTGATCAAGTGGTTGGATGCCGGGGTTGTATACCCCATCTCTGATAGTTCTTGGACTTCGCCGGTGCAATGTGTGCCGAAGAAGGGTGGTATGACCGTGGTTACCAATGTGCAAAATGAGTTAATTCCTATAAGGACTGTCACCAGATGGATGATGTGCATGGATTACTGCAAGTTGAACAAAGTGACCCGCAAGGATCACTTTCCATTGCCTTTTCTTGACCAGATGCTAGATAGACTTGCTGGGCGTGCCTTCTACTGTTTCTTAGATGGGTATTCTGGGTACACCCAAATTTTGATTGCTCCAGAATATTAGGAGAATACCACCTTCACTTGCCCAAATGGTACCTTTGCCTTTTCTAGGATGCCATTCGGGTTGTATAATGCACCGGCTACATTCCAGCGGTGTATATGGCCATATTTACCGACATGGTGGAGGACATCTTGGAGGTGTTCTTGGATGACTTCAGTGTTATGGGTGACTCATTTGATGAATGTTTGAAGAATCTTGATAGGGTGTTGGCCCTGTGTGAACAAACCAATATTATGCTCAACTGGGAAAAATGCCACTTCATGGTTGAAGAAGGCATAGTCCTTGGCCATAAAATCTCAAAGCACAGTATAGAGGTGGACAAAGCTAAAATTGAAGTGATTTCAAGGCTCCCTCCCCTACTTCAGTTAAGGGGGTTCGAATTTTTCTTGGGCATGCGGGGTTCTACCAGAGATTTATCAAGGACTTTTTGAAGGTAGTGAATCCTTTGTGCAAATTTTTGGAAAATGATGCAAAGTTCGTATTCAATGAGGAATGCACGATAGATTTTCAACTCCTCAAGTACAAGTTGACCACCACTCCTTTTATTGACACACCCAAGAGGAGCTTGTCTTTTGAGCTCATGTGTGACGCGAGTGATGTTGCGGTTGGAGCGGTCTTGGGTCAAAGAGTGAATAAAATGTTTCACCCGGTGTACTATGTGAGCAAGACAATGAATGATGCTCAAGTTAATGACATGGTGACTGAAAAAGAGTTGTTCACTATTGTGTTCGCAATGGAGAAATTTCAGCCGTATCTCTTGGGCGCCAAGGTCATAGTTCATACCGATCATGCCGCACTCCGATACTTGATGGTGAAGAAGGATTCCAAAGCTAGGCTAATGTGATGGGTCTTGTTACTTCAAAAGTTTGATTTGGAGATTGTGGACCGAAAAGGTTGTGAAAACCAAGTGGCGGACCACTTGTCCAGCTTGGAGGAGGAAGGGAGGCCTCATGATGGCCTAGAGATCGATGATTCATTTCCCGATGAGCAACTTCTTTCTGTGTCGGTGAATGGTATGCCATGGTTTGCAGACGTTGCTAATTTCCTTGTGACTGGTATTGTCCCGTGTTATTTCTCTTATAACCAAAGGAAGAAGCTTAAACGGGATAGTTTGGACTATTATTGGGATGAGCCATACTTGTTCAATATCTGCACTGATGGTGTGATCAGAAGATGTGCCCCAGAGGAGGAGCAATTGAGTATTCTAGAGGCTTGTCATTCCTCTCCTTATGGTGGTCATCACGGTGGGGCGAGGACAACTTCAAAGGTTCTTAGTTGTGGGTTTTACTGACCAACTTTGTATAAGGATGCAAGTGAACTTGTGAAGAGATGCGACGAATGTCAAAGAGCGGGTGGAATTTTGAAGAAGGATGAGATGCCTCTCAACACTATTCTCGAAGTTGATATTTTTGATGTGTAGGACATTAATTTCATGGGATCATTTGTTAGTTCATGTGGAAACACATACATTCTAGTGGCAGTTGACTATATTTCAAAGTGGGTTAAGGCCGTAGCTTTACCCAATAATGAGGCCCGGAGTGTTGTTACGTTTCTCAAGAAGAGTATTTTTACTAGGTTTGGCACTCCTCGAGCAATCATAAGTGATGGGGGTCTCATTTTTGCAATAGAGCTTTTGACACTTTGCTTGCAAAGTACGATGTCAATTACAAAGTGTCTACTCCTTATCATCCTCAATCGAGTGGCCAAGTTGAAGTCTCAAACAGGGAAATCAAGAGTATATTGTCCAAGACGGTCAATACAAATAGGACTGATTGTTCAAAGAAATTGGATGATGCTTTATGGGCTTATAGGACTGCTTATAAGACTTCAATAGGTATGTCTCTGTACCTGCTGGTGTTTGGGAAAGCTTGCCATCTACCGATTGAGCTAGAGCACAAGGCCATAAGGGCTTTGAGGAAGCTAAATCTTGAATGGGATGTGGTAGCAAATCTTCATGTGGAGCAGCTTAATGAACTTGATGAATTCTACTTTCATGTCTACTCTAGTTCGTCCTTGTACAAGGACAAGATGAAGTACCTTCATGACAAGTATGCTCGTGGCAAGGAGTTCAAAAAGGGAATACTTCGACCACTCAAAATGGTCCAGACCATCATGACTTGAGTTTACCCGAGAATAGCCTTAATCTTGAGTTATAAAGCAATACCATGTCTCCGGGATTGAAATTTCTTTCTACCACGTTCTTGTCGTGCAACCTCTTTATTCTTTCTTTGTACAACCTTATGCTCTCAAAAGCAAGATATCGGAATTCATCGAGCTCATGCAATTCTACGACTCTAGTTGTTCCCGCAGCCTCAATGTCCAGATTCAGCTGTTTCATTGTCCATTAAGATCTATGTTCTAGTTCCAGTAGCAAGTGACAGGCCTTCCCGAATACCAACTTGTATGGTGACATACCAATTGGTATTTTAAAAGTAGTTCTGTAGGCCCAGAGTGCATCATCTAGAGTTTTCATCCAATCAGTTCTTGTGGTATTCACCATCATGGTCAGTACACTCTTTATCTCTCTATTAGACACTTCGACCTGTCCACTAGTCTGAGGATGATACGGTGTTGCCACCTTGTTGTGCATATCGTACTTTGCCAGCAATTTCTCGAAGGCTCTATTGCAGAAGTGAGTTCCTCTGTCACTGATAATAGCTCTTGGAGTCCCAAACCGAGTGAATATATTCTTCTTCAAAAACCCCCACCACCACTCTTGCATCATTGGTGGGTAGGGCTGCAGCTTCCACCCATTTGACATGTAATCCACAGCAACAAGTATGTACTTATTGCCAAAAGAGCTGATAAAAGGGCCCATGAAATTTATCCCCCATACATCAAACACTTCACCCTCTTGAATTGGGTTCATGGGCATCTCATGGCGACGGAAAATGTTCCTAGTTCGCTGACATTCATCACAACCCTTCACTCATTAATGTGCATCCTTAAACACTATTGGCAAGTAGAAACTGGCTTCTAGCACTTTTTCTGCCGTCCTAACTTCTCCAAAATGCCCGCCCGCCATTTGCCAATGCATGACAAGCCTGCAAAACTGAAGATTGTTCTATCTCAGGGACACACCTCCGGATCATATTATCAACACATATTCTAAACATATAAGGTTCATCCCAGTAATACATGCAGCAGTCACAATAAAACGTTTTCTTTTGCACAGAGGAAAGGTCATAGGGAACTATACCGCTTGTCACGTAGTTTGCAAAGTCTGCATACCATGGCACTTCCTCAAGGATTGTAGTGAGTATCTGCTCATCTGGAAAGGTTTCCAAAATATCCTCAACCTCAATTGAGTTTTTGGCTCCTTCAAGTCGTGATAGATGATCAACGACTTGGCTTTCTGTGCCCTTACAGTCCCGAATCTCAAGGTCGAACTCTTGCAGTAACAACACCCAACGAATCAGGTGCGGTTTGGACTCCTTCTTCTCAATCAAGTACCTGGGAGCTGCATGATCAGTATAGATAATTACCTTAGAGCCAATCAGGTATGATATGAACTTGTTGAATGCAAACACCACAACTAGCATCTCCTTTTCAGTTACAGTGTAGTTTAGTTGGGCTCCACTCAACATTCTACTAGTGTAGTAGATTGGGTGCATTAGCTCGTCTTTCTGCTGTCCCAGCACTTCCCCCACTTCATATTTACTGGCGTTACACATGAGTTCGAATGGTTGCTCCTAGTCAGGGGCAACAATGATGGGTGTTGTGACTAGCCTCTTTTTTAACTCCCTGAATGCTACCCTAATCATCAAAAAACAAGAAAGGGTGATCTTTTTCTAACAACTTACAGAGAGGGTTGGCAATTTTAGAGAAATCTTTTATGAATCTTCGGTAAAAACTGATATGCCCGAGGAAGATCCTGAGTTCCTTGACTGAAGTGAGGGGTGGCAACTTTGCTATCACGTCAACTTTAGCCTGATCAACCTCGATTCCCTTGCTTGATACCCAGTGTCCCAAGACTATGCCTTCTTGTACCATGAAATGGCACTTTCCCAATTATGTACCAGGTTAGTCTCAATACATCTTTTCAACACTCGGGGTCAGATTTATATGGCACTCATCGAATCAGTTTCCCACCACTGAGAAATCATCCATGAACACCTCCATTATGTCTTCGACCATGTCAGTGAATATGGCATCATGCACCTTTGGAATGTGGCACATGCATTGCATAGGCCAAATAGCATCCTCCGAAAAGCATAAATACCATATGGGCATGTGAAAGAGGTCTTCTCTCTGTCCTCTGATGCAATGGAGATTTGATTTTACCCTGAGTACCCATACAAAAAACAGAAATGGGACCTCCCTACTAATCTGTCAAGCATTTGATCAATGAAGGGAAGTGGGAAATGGTCTTTCCGGGTGGCCAGATTTAGTTTCCTGTAGTCCATACAAATTCTCCAGCCTGTGACAGTTCTTGTAGAGATATGCTCATTGTTATCATTCTTTACTACCGTCATACCACCCTTATTAGGAACACATTGCAATGAGCTAACCCCGTTGCTGTCAGATATGGGGAAAATGATTCCCGTATCAAACCACTTAATCACCTGTTTCTTCACCACTTCCTTTGTGTTAGGGTTCAACCTTCTTTAGTGCTCCCTGGAAGGTTTGTGCCCCTCTTCCAGTAGAATTTTATGCATGCAATATGCTGGGCTGATCCCCTTAATATCTCCCATGGTCCACCCAATAACAGTTTTGCACTCCTTGAGTACCTGCAATAACTGTTCTGCCTGCACATCTAGCAAACTGGATGAGATAATAACAAGTAATGTGGAGTTAGGACCTAGGAACTCATACCTGAGATGGGCGGGCAGTGCCTTCAACTCCAACTTTGGTGGTGCTTCTATGGATGGCTTGGCCAGAGGAGTTTCTCTATTTTCTAAGAGCAGTGGCTCGAATTCAAGTGTTCTATCCCAAAACCCTCTGCCCTCTAAGGCCAGCGCCTATTCTACCAATTCTTCCCCATTCACCACATATAAATTTACTAGACATGCATCAATAGTGTCCTTAATAGTCAGCGTCTCATCATCTGCTTCTACGATTACATCCAAGGCATCAATAAGAGAACAATTGACAAATTCACTTGGTTGCCTCATAGATTTCTGCACATTGAATGTTATCTCCTCATCGTTCAACCTCATCTTGATCTCCCCAGTTTTACAATCAATGAGAGCTCCCCCTTTGTCTAAGAACGACTTTCCCAAAATTATGAGAATTTGTTCATCCACCTTGCAATCTAGAATCACAAAATCTACAGGGAACACAAATTTCCCTACCTGAATTAACACATCATCCAAGATACCAGAGGGTCACTTCACACCAGCTGTAATAACATCGACGTGGGTCTTCCAATCCCCAACCTCTTATCGATCGCCAGTGACATACGATTTATGCTAGCCCCTAAATCACAAAGCGCCTTGGCAAAAGCAAAGTTACAAATGGTGCAGGGAATTGTGAAACTCCCTGGGTCAGACAACTTCTTAGCAACTGGTCTAGTCACCACAACACTGTAGGTCTAAGTTAGAGTCACCGTGGCCAAGTCTTGAAAATTGAACTTTCGGGACATCAAGTCCTTCGTCATTTTTGCATATCCAGGCATCTCCTTCAAAGCATCAATCAATGGGATATTTACCTAGATTTGTTTCAACATCTCCAAGAGATTCTTGTATTATTCCTCTTTCTGGTATTTGGCCAGCCTCAGTGAGAATGGTGCTGGAGGTCTCTTCTTCCTAATGATTTGAGTTGTCTCTTTGTCAGACACCACCTCAACTATCAGTTCCTGGGCTGCCTCAGCTTCTTTATCAGCCTCAATCTATGTGCTGGGTTCTTCCTGGGCAGGCTGTACAGTCACATCTGTCAGCTTTGTTGAATCATCTAGCTCAATGGGCACTGGTACAAGTGTCTCAGCCTGTCTACTTTCTCGATCCCTCTCTTGCTCCAAGTCTAAGTCTTTGCCATTTCGTAGAGTCACCGCTATCAGCTACTTTGGGCCCTGATCTTTTGGATTTACTTGTATGTCTGCAGGCAATGTCCCATGAGGTTGATTGTTCAAAGACATTGAAATCTAGCCCATCTATACTTCAATATTCTTTATAGCCGACTCATGTGCATATACCCTTTCACTCATTTTTGCATTTGACCCAATGACCTGCTGATAATTGCCTCGAGTCTAGCAAAGCCATCTTCATATCTTCCACCATGCTGCTGTTGAGGAGGATGATAACCCTGTTGCTGATTTTGATTGTTATATCCCTGTGGACTTTGGTAAGGCGCCATATTATTGTGAGGTCTCATACCTCCCATGTTTCCATTATTGAGCTGTGGCTGGACTGACCTATATGGCTGATTTTGTTGACCCCAATTCTGACCACATTATCTTTGGCCCCCATAATTAGATACATAATTCATGTCTTCATGGTAGTGATGATGATCACTTTTTGCATTCCATTGGTTACCAATTGGCTGATTAATGCAAGATGTGTATAAGCCCCCATTGGTAGTATCAACAATGTGTACATACTGCTTCTGCCCCGACTCTTCCACCTTTTTGGTGAGTAGACTCGTCTATGTCATTAATGTGGCCATATTTTCAGCAAGAGTGTTGGATGAATCTAAGGGTACTGAGTGAACTACTAGAGTGATAGGTGCATTTCTGGTTGTGCACCCCGAATTTTGTGCCATCTTGTCAAGCAGGACCTGGCTTTCTCTCCATGTTTTGCTCAAAAATGCTCCACCAGCTGAAGCATCAACATTAGCCCTCACACCATATATCAGACCCATGTAAAATTGTTGCCCAAATATCTGATCTGGAATACCGTGGTGTGAACATATAACTAACATTTCTTTGAATCATTCCCATGTTTCTTGCAGTGTTTCCATTGATTTCTATTTGAAGCTCAAAATTTCATCAATTTGCTGAGCAATCTTATTGGGTGGATGAAACTTATTCACAAATTGTTTGACGAACTCCTCCCAAGTTATGATGGAGTTAATGGGGAGTGAGTTTAGCCAAGTCTGGGTAGCTCCTGTCACTGGAAATGGAAACAACAACAACTTTATTGCTTCCTGAGTAACGTTGGGCTGCCTTTTAGTTTTGCAGATCGATAGAAAATTCTTCAAGTGCTGTTGAGGATCTTCAATGTATGACCCCGAAAATAGTCCCTTATTTTGCAACAAGTGCAACATGTTGTTCATGATTTGAAAAGATTCAGCCTGTATCTGCGGGACTAAAATTGCTGTGGCCAAATTCTCTAATGTGGGTTATGCCCAGTCATATAAAGCAGCTTCTGGCATAAGAGGTGCCACTACCGGCACTACTACCGCAGCTGGGTCTACCACGTTATCTCCTATGTCTGGTTCGAATTGTTCAGTTGTTTGTTTTTCCAGTTGGCCCGATTCAAGGCCTTGAAAACTTTCTCGGGATCTGATAATGCTTCAAATACTTCACAAGTTCTCGATGAGTTTCTAGGCATGCACCTGTATAACCAAGTCAACAAACGTTAAAGTTTCAATGTATAGATTGGAAATAAAGAAAACTTACTACACTAAGAATTTTTGTATTTCTTTCAAATGTAATTGATAACACCGTTAATGCCCCGGCAACGATGCCAAAATTTGATTACGCCCAACTATGCCTTATAAAAAGGACTAAGCGGACGTTGCAAATATTATCTGAGTATTTAGCCCAGAGTCGAATCCTCAGGGAATTAACCTACCAATTACTTTTGTTAGACTCACTAAATTCTTCATATTCAACTTCCCAAATATTTTGAATAACAATTGGTGATGTTTTTACTAACTATAACTGAAGAACGTTAAGTAAACTAACAACTAACTATGATCAAGTTGTAAGCAAATAAGAGAAGGATCTAAGGTTATGATTTCCGCTATTGATGGAATCCCTTCATGTTATGGTTCATGTAGATTTTCTTAATCATCTTTATCAATCATGTGGACTCTTACTACCGTAAATCTCTCCCGAGTAATTACGATAATTTACTATACGCACTTTCCCGAGTTATGATAGCTGGCTTTTATTACAGCTCACTTTAGATCACACCCAAGGCTTTGTTATCTCTAATCCCGCCTTTAAAACCTCGGTTATTGATCCCTCATATACTTTGGGAGTGGTGTTGTTCAACAATTACCTAAATATGTAATCTCTCCCGAGTAATACATACTAATTAGGCACAACTAATCGAGGGTCCTATCAATTAACTACAACAAGAACATAGTTGAACAAATAGAGATTAAATTGGGCAAACTATATTCACATAACACGAAGTTCATCCTTCAATAGGTTCCATCAAAACCCTAGACAAAGTATTTAGCTACTCACAGCAAAGCAAGATAAAATCACTAAAGTATTCATAATGTGCAAATAAGATAACAAAGAGAAGATTGAAAAACTCTAATGGTTGATTGCTCCTCACACTTGTTCTTGACTCCAATTTAGTCTAAAAACAAGCTTAACCTTTGCTTGGGCGAGTTTGTTGAGTTTATAAAGGGTTATGATAAGTTTCCCCCAATTTACACTTTAGTCCCAAAATTTCTGGGCGATTACACAGTCGACCACGGCTGCGGCAGAACGCGGTGCGACCGTGGTGAATCGCAACTATTCTACCTCAATATTTTGGCCTACCGCGTTCCATCCGCGGTCGACCATGGTCGCGGTGGCCTCTTGTCCAGTCCTCCTTTGCCTTTTTCTTGCTTATTTTCGTTTGGGTTCTTCTTGATTGGCCTTATATCCACATTATTGACTCCAAAACACTCCATAGTCTCTTTCTAACTTGGATTAGTCCCTGCAAAGCAAAATAAAACCAATTAAAGAATTTTATTATCATTTAGACTTTAAAACAACAATATATAGCCTACTATCAGATACTAACAAACCTTAGCTGAATTCTCCCTACAGACAATGGTCAAATCAAGAGGAGGTGGTGAAAAGCAGAAAGGAAAAGGAGAGTCATCCCGGGGTAGGGGACGAGGAATGATCAAATTGACCCCCCAAGTTAGAAAAATAATTGGGGAAACTACAAAAAAAATAAAGGCTGCCGATAGAGCTGCTTCCCATTCAGAGGTAAGTGAATATTTATCGTCCCGAGAGGCATCTGAGTCTGATTTAGTGCCAGAGTATATACCTGACTTCCTGGAGAGATTGAGATTGAGAGATGAACCTACCCCTCCAGGCTCTCCTACTACTCAAGCTTCAATTCAAATTTCATCTGAGTCGTCTGAGGGCTCAACATAAAGCAATGACAATACAACCTCTACTTCACCCACAGCTTCGTCACCCGATGAGGATCCAATTGATGAAGAAGAAGGGGGAGAACCCCAACCCGGGGGTGTGGAGAGAACTAGAAACCCTGAGGTTTGGAAAAGGAGGTTTGTCAGTAAGCTGGTATACCACAAGTTCCGGGAATGGTGGCCTCTATGGTCGCTTATCATTGAGCGCTAGTTCATAGAGAGGGATCTTCTACCTCACAACCCTAATGTGAACAGGCAATTCAGATAACGACTGGGGTGGGATTACTTCACCAGCAGGGTGCCAGAGGCAAACGAGCACTTAGTCAAAGAGTTCTACATCAATGTTGCCCACATCAAGAAGGATACCTAAATGACTAAAGTGAGGAACTTGAAAGAGCTTTTCAATGGGAAGGCAATTAATGACTACCTGGTCTTTCAGGAGGAAGATGAATCATTTTACTTAGAAAAGGTAGCATTGGTTGAGGCAACCCGTCCGTGGTTAGCAGAATATCTGGCACTATCGGGCACCACCCCATCTTGGTTGACACCAGGGGTTCAAATTTTGAGGAAGACTTTACACTTCGACGTAAATGGATGGGTTTGTATGCAGCAAGCTGGACCCCACTACCCATGAAAACTCTATCCGGTCTCTTGGGTGATATTGGTGGCATCTATTATAGCAGGGTACCCGATCAAATGTCGGTAATGCTATGTCTAGGGTGATCTCTAGGGTGGTCAATGATGGTGATAGATCATACCCCTTCCCAAATTTTCTTACAATGTATTTTGAAGACCAGGAGGTGGAGAAAAAAAGACTTGATATGAAGGTGAATGCCCTTTACCTGGTATAGCATAAAGGCTGATGACAACCCTAAATCCAAGGATCCAAAAGGCAAATCCACTACTTCTACTAGCCAGTCTGAAGAGCCAGTAGTAGTAGTCCCTTCTTCTCAGACTCCCCCAGCCACACCAGATGCTACCCCCGGACCATCTACTTCCACTGCCCTAGTTATCCCCTCATCCTCAGCCTACCCATTGACTGCCCACCATTTGAACCAAACACTTGCCAATATTAACAACTGGATGTTGGCAGCTACTTCTAAGTTGTCTGTGCTTTCTAGCTTAGTTGCAGCCCAGTCTGTACCCCCACAACCACATGTTTCAGCTTTAATGGAGGAGACTCTCAAGGAGCTTCCAGACAACCGGAAGAAGCTCCAACCAACAGTTGATATTGGAGGCTGTAGGTGCTTATAGGAAGGCATTAAAGGAGCTGACAAAGGAGACAAAGAAGCTGAGAAAAACTCGAGCTTCAAAGGAGTCTGTGAAGGAGTTGAGGGTAGAAATGGAAAAAATGAAGGTTGCTGATCATTTGCCATTTGAGCTACTGTTGCATGAACCGCCTCTAGCAGCTTAGACTGAGCCGGAGCATGAGTTGGAGAGGGCACCAAAGAGATGAAGAGTGATTCCCCAGGCAGTCTATGCAGTGATTGAGTTGGAGGACCCGCATGGATGTTCTTCTAGCCATCCCCAGGTCTCAGAGCAATCTCAAGTCCCAGTGCAGGCATAGGTTACAGGGACCCAGGCTCATGAACCCATGCAGACGGAGGACCAATAGGGAGCTTTCTTTACTCTCTATCTTATTTTGTTTTGTTGAGATTATTTTTGGCTAGTTAGAATTGAGGACAATGCTAGCTTTCATTTGAGGGGGTAGACCTATTTTGATGATGTTGGATTGTAAATATGATATTATTTTCATTTTTATTATGCTTTTTCACTTTTGGTATGTATATAATTTTACCAGTTTATTTCACTTTTCGTATTTTGCAACCTTGTTCTCTTTATAAAGTTACTTTCTGATGTATATATTCATTTTCTCCTATGTATATTTGTTTAAATCCCCTATTGTACATATTCAGTTTACTTTCCGCATTTTCTTTCATAGCTTCTTATTTCATTTTCATAGCTTCTTATTTTGAGTTTTACGTTCAATAAGCCTTTGGTTTTCTTAACGCCACTGTTCTTTCCAAAGGTAGAATTTGTGTGAACCGTGTGGCTCTTCCCGATGATGGATGGCATGACAACCTTCTTAAGGGCTTGAGTTTGTTTTCTTTTTCTTTTTGTGTAAATAGTAGCTAGTGAGTAATAGTGCCTCAGGCAAAGCTTCACTTGGCCCTAACACATTTGCCTTTGATCTTATGGTCAAAAATAAATTAGTGTGTATATGATGGTGATAGTTGTGACCTTGAGACTCTTATGTTGGCCGATAATCATCAAGTAGTTTTTTGGGACCATTTGTGTTGCTCTAATCTTAGCTAAGGTTGTTGTGGGCCCCCGACTCTATCTCTTTAGCAATCCTATAGTTTGTGTAGGGAGAATTTGAATTTCAAGTCCAAGTCTCGTGCCATTGAGTCTAGAACTTGCCCTGAGTGTTTGTCTAGGAAACATATTAAGTGTAGTTTGACTTGAGAAGTGATTATGGGCTCTCCTTGATCCGAATGATATCTTGAAAACATCCATAGCCTACCAATGATAATATCCCTAGTCAACCCCTTTGAGCCATAGCTCTTTTTCTTTCAAAGACCATGATACAAGCTTTTACCCGTTCTAAAAGGACTCTATCTTGGCACCCGATCTTTCCTTAGAACATGGAAAAAAATATAAGTTTGGGGGGAGAAACGAGGAATGAAACAAGGTGATAAAAGGTACAAAAATGAAGAAAAGGAAAGGCGGAAAAAAATCAATAAGTCAAAAACAATGAACAATGTAGAAGGAATGAAGGGATTCAATAAAAGTAAAGAGATGAAAGGTGTGAAAAGTTTAGAAAGGATAAAAAGGTTTGATGAACAAAAAAGAGTGACAATGTGTCTCTCTAACCCCTATGAAAGAAGTATATGACTCAAAAAGTCAAAAGAATATGTGCCAAAATGAATCAAATGAAGTGCTTAAGGGAAGATGGAACCTACTTGGACTAAATATTTCCTACCCTGAACCAAAAAACTTCATTGTATCCCCGCAAAAGTCCTATATGATCTTGAGTTGAATGAAGCTTACATTAGTGGTGACTCACATAAGGGGCAAGCTTATGGTACTTAGAGCCGCACTTGTGACCTTTTCTTTGAGAGAGATGAGTCTGTCTTTCACAATCCTCGTTCTGAGTGCTAAAATCTAAAAGTGAGGTCTTGCTTAAGGAAGAGTGAGGAGTATGAGTTTGGGTTCCATAATGACCAAAGTAGTGTAAAGAGTTTCCTTGATGAGATGAGTCAACGCTTGATGCTTTTGTGTCGCACTAAAACCATGGCGTTTAAAAGGTTGAATGTTTTTAATGATTCATTTGAATTAAAGGCAATTGTTAGTCCCAATTGATGCTAGATGAGATCACTTTAGGTCAGCTGATTTTTCTTGGTTATTCCTAAGGAGGTGGGACTTATTTTGTTTGCTTGAGGACAAGCAAAAGCTTAAGTTTGGGGCAGTTGAAAACTAGGGATTCTAGTTTATTTTATAATCCCTTATGCTTGAGTTTTGAATTAAAAATGTATACAAGTAATACCGAAAGCTTATATGTTGTGTTTGGTAAAACAATAAGTCAAAACCAACTCGAAAAGGAGTGAAACCTGCACAAGTTCCAAGGACAAGTCAAAGCACCACTGCAACATAAAATCCATTGCGGCTGCAACAGATCCACCGTGGCCGCAATCCATTTAGTGCGGTCCGCATTGGCAAAGATCAGAGAGGATACTATTTTGGAAGTTCAAGCAACACGGTTCAAGGTTGATTATTTGTGACTGCGGTAGCCTCATCGCGGCCGCACTCCATTTCTTGCGGTCCGCGGAGAAGGGATTCAGAGAATATGAAGTTTGGAAGATTCAAGACATTGCGACCGCATTCCTTTTTTTGCAGTCCGTGATGAAGCCACCACGGCTGCGGTCCATTTATTGCGGTTTGTGGTGGTTGGATTCAGAGAACAGAAAATTCAAGCTAACAGCCCCAACGCGGCTGCACTCCAATTCTTGCGGACCATGATACCTCCGTCAGGGGTATTTTTGTCCAGAAAATTTATCCTTGTATAAATACTTATTTTTTAGATTTTTATGGTATCTTTATCTTAGATGAGCATGTGAACGATGGTTTTAGTCTATTTTGAGTAATTTTATAGTTGGTTTAACATTGAATCTTCAAATCTTAGCTTGTAATTATATTTTATGGGTTGTTCTTCATCTAAGTATCTGATTTCTTCTATTATTATGAGTACCTAGACCCATTAGCTAGGGTTGTGGCTCAACCCTAGTGTGGGTATTTGATGAGTCTTTTATTTTAAGGCTTATATGTTTATGGGTGGTTGAAATTTAGACTGATTTGTGTGTTCCATGTTGAATTAATGGTTGCAAACACTAATTTGTGCCTATTGGACTTGGGCTATTTTTGAGAAAGAGATCTTGAGTCTAGGAAAATCAGTTCAACAAGGAATTGGGGTGTATTCAAGATATTGATAGCCCTAATTAAAGGGTTAAGTCTAGAGATAGTAATACCCGACTAGAGCCTGTATTGCTTGCACAATTTTGACACCCAATTGGTCTTGAGAAAGTCAATTAGGGAAAAGTCACTCAAGCTACCGAGAGGTATAGAGTGATTAGTGTCGTGCATTGGCTATATCGCGATCCCGAACATAACAACTTTGCCTTAGGCTTTAGAACTCGTCAAGTATTCACCTAGGAGTAAGTCACTTCCCTAGTGCCTCGTAAATCATTTAGAAAACCTTTCAAGCATTCATAATTAGATTAATTTTGCATATCATTAGCATAAATTAGAAGTAACAAACAAACAAATATGATTAGAAGTGTAATAAAGAGCATTACACACTGCTAGATTATATAGAAATCCAACTCCAAACATTGTTGTAGCGCCCTGTGGATTCAATCTCGACCTTCTCGGGTAAAAGCTGCATCAACTGCTCTTGCCACTTTGTAGTGGTGTAGGGTTGGACCCGATCAACTGTACCCAGATTATTTTTGCTAAGTATGGAAAATGTGCGAACCACACAAATTTGAGTGCTACAGCAGAGTGGACTCTGCGGCCACACAAATCTTGTGCAGATCGCACAACTAGGAAGCTAAAAGTGAATACTCTCTAAAGTTTGTCTGTCAAAGAAATGGACAATTTGCGGCCGCACCAGGAACTGTGCGGTCCGCATAAAAATCTGCGGCCGCACCCAATTTTGTGCAGATCGTAGTTTCATAGAAGGGTAGTGGCACCAGGTAAAGAGTGCGGACCCCACACAAAACTGTGCAACCATACTTAGCTTTAAAACTTTACATAATTAGGTCAACCTATAAATAGTACCTCTTGACACTGTTCAAAACTTTACGCACTCTGAACTCTTGAAACCAAAGCAAGCACAATGCACAAAAATTGATTCGAACATCACACTCACTTCATAATCCTAGATCCCCCCTGCATCCTTCATCATTGGTATGTTCAATTCATGTTTAGATTTTTCAATTCTTCTTAGTTTTGTTCTTAAGTAGTATAGTTATTTTTAGGCCTAAATGTCAGTTGATTCATCATGTGTGCTTAAAGGTGTGTGGGTAACTTTATATATGCTCATTGGGGATGGGGAAATCATGTGCCATGCCTATATTGCAAACACCACGTCCAAATTGTTCTAAAAGTTCGAACCTAAAAGTTACCATGTTTTGGTTTGGATTGTACGACCGCCTATCCTTAGTTAGGGCATTTTGGTATAGTTGATTGTGCGAACTGTACTTAAAATTATGTGGTCCGCAGATTTTGGATTGCGACCACAGAAAATTGTGTGCGACCGTAAACCGATCATTTCTCTGTCTATAGAGACTTGAATTTTTTGAGGTCTCATTGTGCGATCGCACTTGCCTTTGTGCGGTCGCACTCATCATTGTGCGGATCACACTTCTTGACCCTGCTTCAATTTTTACTGCAACTATCTACAACTATTTTACACTGTGAAGTTGGACTTAACTGAATCCTATTTCTATGAATTGCAAACAATGGTGAGATCTCGTGGTAGAGGCGATACACAAAGGGAAGGGTGAACCCTCCCGAGGCCGAGGCAGGGGTAGCATACCATTAGCCGTGCAAAGAGCAATAACAAATAAAGTTACAACTAACAGAGCCCCAGAGCCTATAAAGTCCATTAACTATTTCCCGTCTAGGTAAGCCTCAGAGGGCAATGTCATACCTCATTTTTCACTACACCCGCAAGAGCATAAAGGAGTTTTTCCAATTAAAGGACAATCGGAACGAGATTTATTATTAAGATTCAAAGTCTCCACTTGGGAGATTAATGGTGTCCCAAGTCACCGGTTGAATCCCGAATCGAGGAAATTATTGACTCTGTTTAACAGTCTGCGATCCAGAAATCCGAGTAAGGAATTCTGTTAACCCGGGAGAAGGTGTTAGGCATTCCCGGGTTCCGTGGTTCTAGCACGGTCTCTCAACTGTCATATTTGGCTTATTTATTTGATTTTAGTACATGTTTTGACCTTATGTGCTTTTAACCTTAAACCTCTTTTATTATTATTTTTTAACGATAATTACAACGTCGTGAAAACGTTTCTCGAACTACGTCACATAAATGCACCCGTGGTTGTTGACACATTTCGACTTCGTTGAGATTTGGATTTGGGTCACATAAATGTGCACCCGAGTTTAGGAAGGTAATGTTATTAAAATACGCGCCTAAAGAGACTAACACAATATTGTCTTTGAGGAGGGCCGCGAAATTCATTAAACAGCCTATCCCGAATTCTAAGTATTTTAACATAAAATTTAAAGAGGGCCACGCAATTTTGCATTTTATTTGGCGAGGCTCATCTCATTTTTCATTTAAAGGTCCAATCAAAAGTAAACAACGATTTTCTATTTAATCGGTCTCTATAAAAGCCTAATTACTTGAGAAGCCCAAAGCCCCAAGGTCCAATTTTAAAGTCGTCTAAACTCAACCACATGAGTAAGCAAAATAGCACACTTTCAGCATGTCCGTAAATGGACTCCACTTATGTTCAAATGCAGGCCCAGGTTTCATTCACAAGATTGGTCTACCTGGGCCTTTGCTAAATCCACAAACCCATTGCCTTTCTAATTTCAGGTCTGGCTAACACCTTTGGGCTAAATACACAATTATCAAAAGCACATGCACTTCAATTGAACTAATTTGTTCCTCATGAGTGAATTTCTGTTAATCGCAGTTGTAATTGAACATGAACAAGCTAAGTTTGCAGGATCAACTATAGTTTTGTGCCTATGGGATCATGCATTTCTGATTTTAATTTCAATTATAATCAACATTGATTCATCGAAGTCTTTAAAAGACGTCGACTCCCAAATCAAACTTAGACAGGCTTACAGTTATTACTCACGCACTGCTGAACACTGTCCACTCGTGCCATTTTAAACTTCAGGAGTTAATCAATTACTACCAATTATTTCAATACACACAAACACAATGATTGTATCATACTCAGATTCATGCAACACTGGTAGACCTTATACACGAAATTCAGGAGACAGAAATGTTGATTCGCTACTGAGCTACTTCCTAGGCAAATACGTGAGGTAACAGTCAGGGAATCAACTATAGCTCATCATGAAACTATTTTATCAGATGACTGTAGAATTATCTATTCCTAACAGTTCGAATACTCAGTCATTAACACAAGTGCACAGCAGGTTCCTGAACCAGTTTCCAGCTCAAATTATCTTCTAGTTCTTAACGTTTAAAATAGACAAATGAACTAAATTAACTACGGCTCATGCCATTCCAAATTAACATTATAAAGTCCATCGTAATTTAAAACAATCCTAGTTTAATTACAGTATCCAAAACATAATAGAATCATTTAAATTGCAATTTCACAGCAGAGCATAAGCCTCAATTTCATTTCATTTTTCAACAGATGAAGCCACATCAACACAATCTCAAAGTATGTACCTGGAGATGAGAAATGTAAGAAGAAGAGGAAATCAGCAGAGATCAGAGAGTCAACAACAACTCAAAATCGAAATTACAGCCCACGCAAATGTTGTCAGTCTCAGACCTGGAATGAACGACACCAAAATAAACCAAATAACCTTGAAAATGAACCCATAACACACTCGAAACATTCAATAGACCAAAACTCAACCAAAACTAGCTTGATTAGACCCAAATTCACTCGAAATCAATCTAGTGAGCCTCTGAAACTTTAGCCATCAGATTTTAAACTAGAAGATGTGAATCCATAACTAAAACTTGAAATTAACCTAAGGTTTATCAATGGAACAATATTTTTTGGATTTTTGAAGGTTTTCTAGTTTTTTTGAATGTTGTATTTCAAATGCAGATTTGAAAACTAGAGAGCACTTTTGGGGGGGAATTTTTTGGAGCTCTAAACTTGTGATTCAAGGCATTGGTGATGCCTTTTTATAGGCACCAAAAGGATGCAACTTCAGATTTCAGTTTTTTTACATTTGGTTCCCTAAAACTGTGATTTCTTCTTCAAGTTACCTCACTACTTCTCCTAATATTCACTTTGACTCCCACCTAAAAACTTCTAAGGAATTCTAGATAGGTTACTCAAGACTCCTTATCCCTGAAATACCCTAATTACCCTCGACTTATTCTAATACTACCAATCTAACACAGATATACCCAAACAATTCCCTAAGCTCTGAATTAATCAACTACAAAATATAATCCTAATTCAAACCATTAATTAACCTATTCACTAAACCAAATTAACAACAACAATTAACAAGAACTAACCACAAGCTAAACTAATCAGGATTGATAACCAAATGACCTTCAAACAACTATTAACTAAACAAAATCATAATTGAGACCTAATACTACAAGTCATTATCTAACAGAAAAATTGAAACAAATCCAAATTATTAGCAGAAATGAATAACAACTTAAAATAAGACTAAGAGAATAGGCAAATAAGGATTGAAACAGAATTGAAGAAAAATTATTGATTTTCGGATTAACAATTATTAAAACCAAAATTAAGAAACCAAACAGTCATGAAGAGTAAATTAACACAAAAAAAAAAGGAAAAGAGAAGAAAATCGTGAAACTTACTAACTCGACTTCAAAACTCCGGTTAATTCTCAAAAAGTCGAATCCGGCCACCTCTGGTAAGAATTGAGCTCTACTGATGACAAATTCACTTCGAAAAAAGCCCTGGGACCATGTGGTATTAATTTGGAGTGGTTTGGGGAAATTAGGGTTTTGGCCGGAAAATTTCACTTCAATATTCGAGCAGTTCCGGCCATGTTCGAGGGACGGGGCTTGGGGAGTTTGATAGAGGAGGTCACGACGGTCCTATGGTGCTAATTTGGTGGTGAACGGAGAAGGTTGAGTTTTGGCTGAAAAACTTTGGATCCGATATTCGATGGATTCTGGGTGTGTTTGAGAGAAACAGATGGTAGATTTGGATAGAGGAGGACGAGAGGAGTAAGGGGTGTATTTTTGGAGTGGTTTGGAGACGGGCCGCCGCAGTGAGGCAATTTCCGGCAGCGGCGTAGGGTGGCATTACGTTTGGGTATGTGAGGGGTCTGGAGACGACGATACGGGAGTGGGGGGAGGGGGGTGAGGTCAATCCGACATATATATATCAAAGAACCTAGGCAGTTCTCAATCGTTGGATCAAAAGAACCAACGACTAAGACTAAACTTAAATTAAACTACGTCATTTTGCTAAGGGGGGCAGTCCAGGTCTGGACAGGGTTTGGGCTGGACGTGTATTTGCTCATAAGGGTGGAATTGGGTCTGGGCCGGGTGTGATTTTTGGTAAGTAGCCTTTCATTTGCTTTCTTTTATTTCATTTGTTTTGTTTCATTTTGTATTTTTTATTATTATTTTTTGATTTTATTGAATGCAAAAATTAAAATAGAAAACATCTATTTATTTAAAAAATTAAGCTAATTAGTTCTTAAAATTGATTAGGTCCTATTTAAAGGCAAACTCACAACAAATTCAATAAAAAATGCAAAATGGACTATTTTTCCTATTTTCTTTATGTTTTGTTTTAAAAATAATTTAACTACTAATTAATCCTAAAACTATGAAATTGAATCCTAAATGCAAATATTTTTTATATTTTTCATATGAATTAAAATGCATAAATAAAATGCAATAATTATTAGATTATAAGACAAAAATTCACAAAAATTGTAAAATAATAAAGAAATCATTTTGTTTGAATTTTTGGGAACAATTCACTTAGGGCAAAAATCACGTGCTCACAACTGCCCCTCTTTGCCCGGAAACACGAAGAGTTTTCGTGCAAAGATAAGTGAGCAAATACGAGCGATTTTTGCCCGTTCGAATATTCCGTGTGAAACATTTTTGAAATATTTGACCGCACCCTGCTTCAAAGGTTGCCTACATATCCTTGGCTAAAAAGGAATCAGGTCAGTGTAGTTCGGGAAGGTTTGGTAGCTGGGCCTACCAGGAGTTGTGATTCTACTGCTGTTGCTGCCGCTACTGCTCACTGACCTCCTTATTACACCGTGTCAAAATAAAAAGAAGCTAGCCTAAGCTATGACCTATGAATTACAAAAAGGGTTCTATCTATGCCTTCAAACTTGCTCTTGTGTTGCCTTGAACTTGTATTCTTCCGATGAAATTCTTGCGTTGTTGCCTTGTATTATGATCGGAGATGTTTCGCCATTCCTCCGAGTGATGCTTGACTGAATACATGAAATACATGCCTCTATTCTCCAGGCGGGCTCCTGATTGCTGAACTTGAAAGGTGTTCCCTTGTTCTCCAGGTGGGCTCCTGATTGCTGAACTGGAAAAGTATTCCCTTGTTCTCCAGGTGGGCTTCTAACTTCAACAAAATAGACAAACAAAGAAAATTTTCTGCCAAGTTGGTGGCCGGGCCTATCATGTTATCAAATATCAAAAATTTGAAAGCTAAAATTTGAATTGTACTTCCCTTGTTCTCCAGGTGGGCGCCTAATTGCTGAAGCTTGAAATGTATTCCCTTGTTCTCCAGGTGGGCGCCTGACTGCTGAGCTTGAAATGTATTCCCTTGTTCTCCAGGTGGGCGCCTGACTGCTGAGCTTGAAATGTATTCCCTTGTTCTCCAGGTGGGAGCCTGACTTCTGAACTTAAAATTTATTCCCTTGTTCTCCAGGTGGGCGCCTGACTTCAACAAAATACAAAAACAAAGAAAAATTTCTGCCCCAGTTTGATGACTGGGTGTGTTATGTTACCAAATATTAAAAAACTTGAAAGATAAAATTTGCATTGTACTTCCCTTGTTTTCCAAGTGGGCGCCTGACTTCTGAACTTGAAATGTATTCCCTTGTTCTCCAGGTGGGCTCCTGCTTGCAACAAAATAGACAAAACAAAGAAAACTTTTCTGCCCCAGTTTGATGGCTGGGCACATCATGTTGCCAAATATTATTGAAAATTTGAAAACAAAAATTCGAATTGTACTTCCCTTGTTCTCCAGGTGGGCGCCTGATTGCTGGAACTTAGAATGTATTCCCTTGTTCTCCAGGTGGGCGCCTGACTTCAAAATATCAAACCAAGAAAATTTCTTGCCCCTGTTTCAATCAAAGAAAGATTTTGTTAATATAAAATGGTGATTAGTTGCTGGCATTCTTGTTGGGTAGACCCTTGCTGTTGGGCTCTACTCCGCCTTGCTTCCCTGGACTTGCCTTGAATCGCTTTGACTTCCTGACTGACTTCAACCCCCTAACTTTGATGACCCAAGTGTTCTATCCCGTATTGTTGTTTTTGTGTTCCATACCCCTCTATCTGAAACTTGCTTTTTCCCCACAATTATCTGATCAATCCACCGATGAATCTTCCGGTGGTCCTTTGTGTCTTACTTTGCATTTTGCCATCTTTGCTATATTCCGGCCTTGTTGTGCTTTGCAACTGGGAAACTGGTAGTTAGCCTTAACATTCTACCCTTTTGTTTAGGGCTGACACTGAAACATCTTAAAGAGCGGACCTCAAAAGAATAAAATGCAATGACCTCGAGGGTTAAGGATGGGGAGAATCCGAAAACAGATGATTTGTAATGAAGAAGGAAGAGAAGAAAACTTATCTGAGTGGAACAGTTGGCGCCACTGATCATTCCATGCATTTTAGATTAACCAGCTCAGTCTGTCCAACCAATCAACTTTCAATTGCCACATTTGTTGTTCCAGACTTTCATAACTTGATTTTCACCCAAACCCCAAACCTTGCTCGTCTTGCAATGTCTTGAGCAGCTTTCAACCACAGACTTGTCTCATTTGCCTATCTGAAAACTCACATTCGCCTTATGGTGCCCGTGAGGGTTTTCACCAGTAAGACTCTCTCATTTTTGGTTTCTCTCAACTCACTTCGCCTTACGGTTCCCGTGAGGGTTTTTACCAATAAAACTCTCTCATTTTTTATTTATCTCAACTTACTTCGCCTTACGGTGCCCGTGAGGGTTTTCACCAATAAGACTCTCTCATTTTTGATTTCTCTCAAATCACTTCACCTTACGGTGCCCGTGAGGGTTTTCACCCATAAGACTCTCTCATTTTTATCATTTTTCTTCCTGTACCGGAGTATTGTCCCTAACATGAATCACTTTTACTTGCTCGTATTGGCACTTCTTGAAGATTTATCAGAATGTCTTTCTTTGGACCGTAATGCAGGCTTTTGGATGAGATTATAAAGAAGGGTATCAAAGGCTCAAAACAATTTAACATGGGTTCAAGGTTACAACTTTCGGAATCAAATTTCTCACGACAAACACAACTTCTACCCCAATTTCTTTCTTGGGGACTTTTGGGATTTTTGTTTTGGTGTGACTGAACCCCAGGGAGAGGCTGCCTACGTACCCTTTCAGGATCAAGTCGAACGTAGTTCAGGTCATAAAATTACTTCGTTGTTGTGATCTCCCCTTTCTTCCACTTTTTTTTTCTTTCTTTTTATTTCTTTTTCTTTCTTTTTCTTTTCTTCATTTTTCTTTTCTCTCTTTTTTCCCCTTTTTTTCTTTTCTTTTCTCTTTTCCTTTTCTTTTTTTCCCTTCTTTTCTTTTCTCTTTTCTTCTCTTTTCTTTTCTTTTTTTTCCCTTCTTTTCTTTTCTCTTTTCTTCTCTTTTCTTTTCTTCTTCTTTTCCTTTTCTTTTCTTTTGGACTGTGTTTTCTTGTTTCTCCACTGATTTTCCCTGCCCGCGCTCCCGAGTCGTTATTGATTCTGAAAGAGGGGTACAAAAGAAAATAAATGAGGCTCGAAAGGGGTAACAAAGGATAAAGTGTTTGGACAGCAGAACAAAATGCCTTCGTCATTTCAATCTCAAAAATATGCCAAATACAATAAAGTACAATTAAACAAAGAAATCATACATAGTATCGCTTGACTGCATCAGAGTTGATAGCCATTTCTACAAATTTTCCTTCCACATCTGTAAAATATAATACACCATTGGACAACACCCTGGTTACAACAAATGGCCCCTGCCAGTTCGGGGCGAACTTTCCTTTTGCTTCAGCCCAATGAGGTAAGATGCGTCTCAACACCAATTGCCCTACCTCAAATTTTTGCGGATGCACCTTCTTGTTATATGCTCTTGCCATTCTCTGTTGGTACAATTGTCCGTGACATACTGCGGCCAATCTTTTTTCATCAATCAAACTCAATTGTTCCAAGCGGGTTTTGACCCATTCAACATCATCAATTTCTGCCTCGACGATAATCTGAAGGGATGGTATTTCAACTTCTGCGGGTATTACTACCTCAGTGCCGTACACCAGTGAATAAGGAGTCACCCCTACTGAAGTGCAAACAGTAGTGTGGTAGCCTAATAGGGTGAAAGGTAACTTCTCATTCCATTGCCTGGACCCTTCCACCATTTTCCGAAGTATTTTCTTGATGTTCTTGTTAGTTGCTTCGACCGCTCCATTTTCCTTAGGACGATATGAGGTGGAATTGCGGTGCGTGATCTTAAATTGCTGACATGTCTCCGTAATCAGATGACTGTTAAGATTGGCACCATTGTCCATGATGATGACCTTCGGGATTCTGAATCCACAAATGATATTTGAATGCACAAAATTGACCACTGCCTTCTTGGTCACAGATTTGAAAGTTTTTGCCTCAACCCACTTGGTGAAATAATCAATGGCTACCAGAATAAACCCGTGCCCATTTGATGCCGCTGGCTCGATCAGCCCAATGACATCCATCCCCCAAGCAATGAAAGGCCATGTGTCACAACCCCAATCCTGGTCGTGATGGCGCCCAACACAACTGCTAGGCAAGCCCGACCATTTACACTCTCAACCCGAGCATGAAGCTCAAACCAATTATTTAATTATCATTCAACAGCTATGAAGCTAAAGGTTTTAATTGATAGATGGAAATAAATCGAACAATCTCCCAAAGACCTGGGGGTCATGAGTCTAGAGCCTCTAACAATACAGAGTAACAAGAGTCCAATAATACAATTGTTCAAAACTGCAGAAATAATAATAAGGGAATAGGGAAAGAGTCGGGTCCTGCGAACGTCAGGCAAATACCTCGACAACTCCAATAAAACTCTGAAGCAGCAATTAGCTCAGCTAAGCTTCCAAAATACCTGAATCTGCACACATGGTTCAGGGAGTAAAGTGAGTACTTCCAACTCAGTGGTAATAAAAGTAAATAATGCTGAGAGGAAAGAAACCACGCAAGAGCACTATCTCATGCTATAAAATACAGAACAACACATTTTAGACAGCAGTAGTTCCATGAAAATTCTTTATAACATATCTGGCTCAGTTTAAAACCTCTTTTGAAAACATCTCTTTCTTTCATTATTAGCAGTTAAGTACATTAATACGATATCAAGTAGTGCAAGTCCGCACACAAATCAGCCCCTCGGGCTCAACACTCTTTTAGCAATTTACACCAGGGTATCTGGTCATCAAGGAAGGTAGTACATGTATGCCAATAATGTATGAGTGCTAGATGTCATGCCACGTAATGCAACCAGAAGCCAATGCATGAATGCAATGCAATGCACATGACCGCTGCGGCGCGCAGCCCGATCCATTTGGGTAACCTGCGCTCAGTGGGGGTGTGTACAGACTCCGGAGGGGCTCCTAATCCCAAGAGCTATAATAATGCGGCGTGCAGTCCGATCCATATAATATATCACTGCGGCGTGCAGTCCGATCCATATAATACACTACTGCAGCGTGCAGTCCGATCCATGCATGTATATGTATATACTGTTGTGGCGTGCAGCCCGATCCATATATCAGTCCAGAAATGCACACATAACACTGCTGCGGTGCGCAGGCCAATCCATGCTCGGTCTAGCAATGCACATAAGCCCCTTGGGCAATAGTAAAATANTAAAGGTTCTGCAGCCTCTCGAGGATAAATACAGACGTCTCCGTACCGATCCGCGAGACTCTGCTAACCGGCTCATGACTCATGAGGCCTAGTAACCTAGGCTCTGATACCAACTTGTTCCAATCCTAAACACACATACAACAACACAAGAATCATCAAATCACCGCGGATTCAAGCCTAATTCTATACCGGACCTCCAAATTCAATTCCGATCGCACTCCTAAGCCTTAAATCATCACCCGGAGCTAACCGAATCATGGTAATTCAATTCCGAGCCCTCTAACTCACATAGTCAACTTCCAGTTGACTTTTCTGATACAAGCTTCCTTCTATGAGGCTATGTGCCTTATTTTCAACCAAAACCAATTCAATTACACCCGATCAACTCTAATACTGACATTGAGACATGAAGCAACACAATAAGGGGAAACGGGGGAGTAACTCACGTGACGACGGGTCGGGTCATCACACCATGGTGCCGACATTGTATGCAATTCAGATGGTGGAGAATGAATCAAATCTCCATGTACCTAACATTGATGACACTTGCGCACGAAACTGATGCAATCCCGTTCCATAGAAAGCCAATAATAACCAGATCGGAGAATCTTCTTTGCTAATACATACCCACTCATATGAGGTCCACAAACTCTCACATGTACCTCGGTCATGATAACTGGAGTCTGTTTAGCATCTATGCATCTCAATAAACCAAGATATGGAGTTCTCTTGTACAACACTCCTCCACTGAAGAAAAATCCGCTTGCCAAGCGTCGAATCGTTATATTTTGATCCCCTGTTGCCTGTGCGGGATATACTCCCATCCTGATGTATTCTTTAATGTCATGGAACTACAGCTCACCATCGAGTTCTTCTTCTACCATATTACAATAGGCATGCTGATCTCGGACCCGAATCTGCAAAGGGTCCACATAATCCATATCTGGATTATGCAACATTGATGCCAAAGTGGCCAAAGCGTCGGCAACTTCATTATGGATCCTTGGAATATGCCTGAAATCTATTGACTGAAACCGTTGACAAAGTTCATGCAAACACTGTCGGTACGGTATGAGCTTCAAGTCTCGTGTCTCCCATTCCCCCTGAATTTGGTGCACCAGAAGATCCGAGTCACACATGACCAAGATTTCCTGGACACCCATGTCTATAGCCAACCTCAAACCCAAGATACACGCCTCGTATTCAGCCATGTTATTGGTGCAATAGAAGTGAAGTTGAGCCATAACAGGGTAGTGTTGCCCTGTCTCAGAAATAAGTACTGCTCCTATCCTGACACCTTTGGTATTGGAAGCCCCATCAAAGAACAATTTCCATCCTGGCTTCTCAACCTGTTCTAATTCCTCAACATGAATTATCTCCTCATCAGGGAAATATGTCTTCAAAGGTTCATATTTATTATCAACCGGAGTCTCAACAAGGTGATGAACCACCACTTGTGCTTTCATTGTAGTCCGGGTCATATAGACAATATCAAACTCTGTCAGCAAGATTTTCCACTTTGCAAGCCTCCCTGTGGGCATGTGCTTCTGAAAAATATAATTTAACGGGTCCAACCAAGAGATGAGACAGGTGGTATATGATGACAAGTAATGTTTCAATTTCTGCTCTACCCAGGTTAAAGCACAACACGTCCTCTCAAGTTGAGTGTACTTCACCTCATAATATGTGAACTTCTTGCTGAGGTAATAAATCGCTTGTTCTTTCTTTCCTGTGATGTCATGGTGCCCCAGTACACATCCAAAAGAGTTATCCAAAACTGTCAGATAAAGGATCAAGGGTCTTCCCAGCTCCGGCGGGACCAACACCGGTGGACTGGCCAAATATTCCTTAATCTTGTTAAATGCTGCCTGACATTCATCCGTCCATCTAACCGCAACATCCTTCTTTAGCAGCTTAAGATGGGCTCGCAGGTCATTGTGAGCTGGGCAATGAACCTGCTGATATAATTTAACCTGCCAAGCAAACTCATCACCTCTTTTTTGCTCTTAAGCAGCGGTAAATCTTGAATGGCTTTGATCTTGGATGGGTCCAACTCGATACCGCATCGACTTACCACATACCCCAACAGCTTCCCAGATGGGACTCCAAATGCACACTTTGCTGGATTAAGTTTGAAGTTGTAATTGCGGAGCCTCTGAAAAAACTTCCTCAGGTCCTTGACATGGTCACATTACTTTCTCGACTTTATGATCACGTCGTCTACATAGACTTCAATTTCCCGATGTATCATGTCATGGAACATGGTGGTCATCGCCCTCATGTATGTTGCCTCTGCATTCTTCAAACCGAATGGCATGACCCTATAACAACACGTTCCCCAAGGGTGATGAATGCTGTCTTTTCCACATCCTCCTCATCCATCAAAATCTGGTGATAGCCTGCATAACAATCCACGAAGGAACCAATCTCATGTTTGGCACAATTTTTGATCAATATATGGATGTTTGGCAGTGGGAAGTTGTCTTTTGGACTTGCCTTATTGAGATCAGGATAGTCAACGCACACTCTGGTCTTTCCATCCTTCTTTGGCACAAGCACAACATTGACTAACCAAGTGGGATACCGCGTGACCCGGATGACCTTCGCCTCAAACTGCTTGGTGACCTCTTCTTTGATTTTCACACTGATATTTGTTTTAATTTTCTCAGCTTCTGCTTGACAGGAGGGCATGCTGGGTCGGTGGGCAATTTGTGGACCACCAGATCGGTGCTTAAACCCGGCATATCGTCATATGACCATGCAAATTATCTCTTCTCTGAGCGGAGGTTCCAAATGGACACTATTTTTGTTTTCCGTACATTCTCCTGATCCCCTAAATTGATTACCTCTGTGTCATTCAGATTAGGTTTGGGTTTTTCTTCAAATTGGCTTAATTCTTTACTGATTTCTTCAAAGTTTTCCTCATCATCATATTCTACTTCGTCATCACACTCAATTTCTTGTATTATTATTTCGGAGTTAGATTGGTAATCAAGACTAGGCCGAAGACTCCTCATGCATGACACATCAGTGAAACCAGCATAAAAGGGACTGTACAAGAAAGAAAAGAAAGACAAAATAAAGGCTATCAGGAACGAAAAAAGGAAAGAAACTACATTTCATTAAAATTGTAAGATAACAAGGTTTAACTCGTCCAAACGGACGGAACATAGCATCCGAATTACAACATTGGAAATAACCCAGATTAAACTGAAAGAAAAATCAAAACTAACTACCAAGACTCCCTACGGGTAGGAAGATGAGTAGCTTCCCAATTATTAAGCTTTGCATGGGGCCCCACGAACTGCACATTTGCCTTTCATGGACCTTCTCCTACCTCCAACACATTCACCTCATCAAACAACTTTTCAAACCTCTTCATCAGCTTATTGTCGGGTTCACCACCGCAGAATTAGGCATCGCCATTGCTGGGCGCTTCTTAGTACCAGGCCTGATAAAGGAACGTGAAAGGCGGGGGATGGGTTTTGGAAGGGTCCATGCTCTCTTTTTCATCTTTTTAACTCGCCTTGTGTCAGCAGCAGTGGGCTTGAAGCCTAAACCAAAAGTATCCAGGTTTCCAGGAACAGATACTGGCTGTGTGATGCCTTGCAAAGAAGCACCCAAACCTTTTCCAGGTAAGAACAGATGCAACAGCTACCCTGGGCACATGAATACACTCTCCTTCCGGGATCTTTTTAACTGATACTGCGTCCAAGACTTGGTAAACCCATGGACCTTTGTCATCCTCAGCTTCTTCTAAAGGCATAATGGTATTACACGAACTATCTTCCCTATGCACCATAATTTCCTGCCGGTCCAACTCGAATTTGACCATCTGATGCAAGGTAGACGGTACTGCTTTTGCAGCACGAATCCAAGGCCGGCCTAACAAGAGATTGTAAGAAACAGCCACGTCGAGCACCTAGAACTCCATAGTAAATTCAACTGGTCCTATCGTCAGTTCCAACACGATATCCCCGACTGTGTCCTTTCCTCCTCCATCAAATCCCCGTACGCAAATACTATTCTTGTGGATCCTCTCACTGCCTACTTTTAACTTTTCCAGGGTGGAGAGAGGGCAGATGTTTGTGCTCGACCCATTTTCAATCAGTACGCGGGTGACCATGGAGTCTTCACATTTCACCGTGAGATAGAGTGCTTTATTATGCTCAGTGCCCTCCAAAGGTAGCTCATCATCAGAAAATGTAACCCTGTTGACCTCGAAAATCTTGTTTGCTATTTTCTCCAGATGATTCACAGAGATCTTATCAGGAACACGAGCTTTATTCAGAATCTTTATCAACGCCCGACGGTGCTCATCCGAATGGATTAATAAAGATAGCAGCGAGATCTGTGCTAGGGTTTTTCTCAACTGTTCTACAATGGAATAATCTTGCGCCTTCATCTTCTTCAAGAATTCTTCTGCTTCTTCTTCAGTTACGACCCTTTTTACTGGTGCTGGATTATCTTTGGCTGCTTTAGATTTTCTCAACTCTTCAGGGGCAAAGCACCTTACTGAACGAGTCAGCCCGTGGGTTTCACAAACTTCTTATTTAACTTCCTTCCCTCTGTACGTCATAGTCACTCGGCCGTAATTCTATGGGATGGCCTTTTCACTGACCACTGGTAACTGAGTCACTGACTTGATGATAACCGGCTCTGTATGAGCCCCTTTCACGATCACAAAGGGCTTGTCAGCTGCCCCCGACACCACCACTTTAGCTGGTTCTTATTTTACTGCAACATTGCTCAAGGGCTCCTTCTTTATCACCACCACTGGTTTGCTAACTGTCTCCTCTACCTTGATCAATGCCCTCCCACTGGTTGGTTTCTTATTTGATCTGTCCTTGCTGGACCTGATCATCATTACGGTTTGTGAAGGCTTCTTATACTCTCCCTTTTGCACTAACGCAATCATATGGGTCTCGTGATGGGCTAGCAATGGATTTTGAGTGATGTTAGGCGTCTCTGGGGCCTACACTTCAATTCGGCGGGCATCAATGAGCTCCTGGATGGCTGTTTTCAAATGCCAGCATTTTTCTGTGTCATGTCCCGGAGCACCCGAGCAATACTCACAACTCACCGAGTGGTCCAAATTCCTTGGGGGAGGATTTGGCACTTTGGGTTCAATCAGACTCAACATGCCCAAGTGTTTCAATCTGTGGTATAAGCTGGTGTAAGATTCTCCCAATGGAGTGAAGGTCTTCTTCTTTTGCAGCCTATCATTCTTGGAAGCAAGGTCAGGTCAAAAACTGGGTCCATGGGGTTTCTGTAGGCTCTCGGGGGTGGGTAGGTTCTTTGAGTCGGGTAAGTATTTTGTGAGGTAGGTGGGCACCATTACGCATGGGTAGGAGGTTGGGGATATGTTTGGGTATGATGGACAGAGAAATGGGGGACAGGAGGCGGGTGGTAGTGTTGCGGTAGTCCATATGGGGTGTGGGGGTAGGTTTGGGGATGGGATCAAGGTTGGTGATAATATGGTGATGGGCCCCTGGACCAAGCTCTCTATTCCACTTCTGTAATATCTTTCTTCTTCTTCTTTCCCAATACCCCTCCAGTGCCGCTCTGGATAGCCTGGGTAGTTGCTTTAATCGCCGAATAGCTCATAATTTTGTTGGACTTCAGACCCTCTTCCACCATGCTTCCCATTTTCACTACCTCATTAAAAGTTTTTCCAACTGCTGACACCAGATGACCATAGTAGGTAGGCTCCAAAGCCTGCACGAAGTAATCAACCATCTCGCTTTCCTTCATTGGAGGATCGACTCTTGCAGCCTGTTCTCTCCACCGAAAACCGTACTCTCTGAAGCTTTCCCTGGGCTTCTTCTCAATTTTGGTCAGTGATAGACGGTCAGGGACAATTTCGAGATTATATTGAAAATGGCCTACAAATGCTTGGGCCAAATCATCCCAGGTGTACCATCGAGCATGATCTTGCCGCGTGTACCATTCCAAGGTAGCACCACTGAGACTTTGACTAAAGTACGCCATTAATAACTCATCCCTTCCCCTCAGCTCCTCTCATCTTACTACAAAATCCCCTCAGATGGGCTACCGGATCACCATGTCCGCCATACAGATCAAACTTGGGTAGCTTGAATCCTGCAGGCAACTGGACATCGGGGAACAAGCAAAAGTCCTTGTAGGCCACACTCACCTGCCCTCCTAGACCCTGCATATTTCTGAATGACTGCTCTAAGATTTTTACCTTTCGTATCATCTCCTCCTGCTTAGGGTTTTTGGGAGGCTTCTCTTCTTTAGCTGAGAGGTTAAGACGGGGAGTGTAAGAGTATGGTTCTGGTGGTTTGAAGGTGGGTTCAGGTGGGTAATAGTGGTTTGCTGGGTTTGGAACAGGGGTTCACTAGAAGATCTGTGTAATGCGGCGGGTGGAGGAGCCACAAACACATGAGTAGTTGGTAGTGGAGGGCATGGAATTTGTTTGGGTGGTGGAGGTGGTAGTGTTTGGGAAGTGGTTGCGTAGTATTGCTGGTAGGTAGGGTAGGCCGGAGAGGAGTTCACTGTGGGGGGATCTTGTGGCTGAGCTAATGGTGGGATGTAGGCAGGGTTAGCAGGATAGGCTGGTAGTGGGTGTCCCTTTGACCAGGCTTGGTATATCTCGGCCATTTGCTGCTTCAGTTTATACATGTCCTCTTTCATGGCGTTGACATCCACCGCTTCTTCTTCCCTAGGCGGGTCGACAATGCTTGCTTCTAGCTCTTGGTTGACCATTTTTGTTGTATCTTTAGAGCGGGTGTTGTATGGATGGGTTGCCAGAATGCTAGTCAACTTAACCACTTGACTGGACTCATCATCAACAACAACGTTGTTAGCGGTTAGGGCATTAATAAATAGACAACTGCACATTTGGGGAATGAATGCACCTAGGTAGTTAACGGTTCCTATTATGCATTTGCTCGACTGCTTGCATCATCCTGGATTTCTTCACTCCCGATTGCAACTTTTCTTTTATTTCTCCCCCCTTGCCCTTGTTTTTGATTTTAGCTCGTTTGGTTTCTTATTTTCTCTCTTTTTGTTTTTCTTTTTCTCCCTTGTGTTTCCCCTCCTTTTCCTTGTTTTTCCGCTTTTCTTTTCTTTTGTTTTTTTTCTTTTTCCTCTTTTTATTTTTCTCTATTTCATATGGTTACGGTCGAATCCTATGGAGATTGCCTACGTATCATGACCCCGCATGAATCAGATCAAGTGTAGTTCTTGTAAATGGAAGAAAAATGTTTGGGATTTTCAATTTTATTGATAGCAAATACTTCGCTTACAAGGACTCACACTATTAGACTCTAATGAAAAGACGAACTACAGACTCCACCATCAACTATTCTATCAAAAGGAAATACATAATCAATGAACTGGCAGACTTTAGCGAAAAGAAAAATGCGGACGCAAACAATTGGCAGGAAAAGAAATGCAGACTCAAATGACAATCATGAATACATTAAAGCTCCTGGTGCCCACGGGACATCATTCGGTCTCACCACGGGCATATATGCAAGTTCCCCCTAAAGTCTGTCCAAGTCATTCATTATCTATTTCACAAATATCATTACCGATGCAAAGAAGGTGGTGCGAGTCATGTTCTCGCACACCTGGCATTTCCTAATAATGTTGTGAGGAACGGTTAAGATTCTCTCTCTGATTCTGCCCTTTTCTTGAAGCAACCGCCCTATCTGTTGGGTCCTGGCCTCCAAAGTCTGCTCGGCTACCTGATTTTGTTCCTAGAGTTGGTGCAAGTTCATTTCTAATTGTGCCAATGCCGCGTAGCAATGCTCTCTTTCAATCTTGAATTCTTTTGCCTGTTTGATCATTTTGTTCTCTGTGGCGAAGACCTTTTTCCTTAATCCCGTGACCTCATTGTCGTATTCTTCTTTCAACTGTTTAACCATGCAGGCTCGTTCTTCCGCATTTTTAGCCAATTGTTTTAGAAACCCGGTTAATTCTCTTTCTACTTTGTTGAGGTCGAAGCTGTAGTCATTCACCCTTTGCCTTAGATTTTCTATAAGTTTTGCATCTTTGGCACTCCTAACGGGATTTTCGGCTGCTATCTTCATCTTTTGGATATGGGCTCGTAAGGCTTCATTCTCTTTGGCCAACTGCTTCTTCTCACCCTCGTCGGCGGCGGCTTGTACACTATTTTCAAACTGAAGGTCTTGGACCCGCTTTTCCAATTCTCCTATTTTGGTCCTGTATTCATTTTCTTTAGCTAACTAAGCCCACTGTTCTTGCGATGATTCGGCAAACTCCTGGAGGTGAGGCCTTTTGGCCGGCCTCCCGAATGAAACTTCCCTTCTATACCGGGCGTGATAATTAGGTGACACTTCTCCTTTAGCTCGATCCCTGACACAGGTATTCGCCGCTAAATATTGACATTCGCTCCAGACTTGGCGGACCATTGCTTCAGGAAACTGGCCATCAGGACCAATCTCAACCACTTGGAGACTAAGATCGCCGTCTTTTGGTACTATTTGGCATCTCACGAGTTGCCTTAAAACTAGATACGAGGCGTAAGGCTGAATGCTCTTAAGACCCATCAAGAGGAAATGCGGCCTTGCTACTGGCATATATATGATTTCATCAACAGGCAACCATCCAAACGTCCACTCTATTTGACTAGCAGTGAGGGACCGAAAGTATGTTGTCCAGCCCGTGAATCCTTAGGCAAATTGACCCCCTTAATCCTCGTATAAAACTCCTCTATACAGGTTTTCTCTATAGACCCATAACTCAGGAACTGAGGACGATGGTACAGGTGTTCGGTCATCCACATTTGCAACAATAGATTGCACCCCTCGAAGAAGTCTCCCCCAGCTTTGCAGGCTGTAAGGGCGCGGAAGATTTCGGCTAATATCATAGGCGCAATAGTGCTTTTGGCTTGAGTCATTAAAGTGTTGACGACCCCAGCGATTTTTATGTCAATGTTACCATCCTTCCTTGGGAAGACCAAAATCCCCAAAAATACCACCATAAAAGCAAAACGTCTATGCTCCTCCTATTTTTGCCAGTTTCCTTTGCTACATATCTTGCTTTCTGGGTTATTGAACCCTCCTATGTGGCCATATATGTGGTATATGAAGTGTGGGGTGCAAAAGCCGTTTGCCAGATCCGCATTATGAATCATCCTGATTGTCTTCAGTGAGTCTAGGAATCTGTGTATAATTACGGTTCTCGGGGAAACCAAGTACTTGTGCCTTAAAGGAACCTCGGCACTTCCGACGTACCCAGCTATTTCCTCTAGGGTCGGACTGAGCTCAAAGTCCGCGAAATGGAACACATTGTGTGTCGGGTCCCAACATGTGACCAAAGCTCTGATGATGTCTCCCCGAGGCACAATCTCCCATAAATCGGTAAGCCCTTTCAAATATTTGTTGACCTCGCTCTGTCGTTCTTTGCCCAAATCGTTCCACCATAGACGCAACTCCAGAGGGATTTTATTTAGGATTGAGAAAGGTTCATTTTGAATCGTGCTCATCCTGCACATTTATTTAGGCAATTTAATCACTTATTTTGACCTAAAGGAAAAAATGACACCATTCTTTTCATTCAAATTATGATTTAAAATAAAAAGCCGGTTTTGTGTAGATACGGCCTTGCAACACTTCGAGGAGAAGATTTTAAGGCTGTGCCCACTAACCATTGAAACTGACCCCGGGGTGGCCGTTCTTTCAAAGGCAGCCTTCCGGCGCCCCTTTAGGGTCACTCGGCTTGTTTTAGACAAGAATAGCTTCCCCGACTTATTCATGACAAAATTAAAATTGTGGTATTTTTTGGCTATTTTGCAAAAGGGTGGTTGGACCCGATGAGGGTTGCCTATGTATCTCACATCCGGTGAGAATCAAACCAGCGTAGTTCGGGCCGATAAAACTAACTATTTTCGAAAACAAGACTCTTTTTTTCATTGACAAATACACTATTTCGGAAAACAATACTCTTTTTGTATTTTCTTTTTCAACAAACTATTTGAATATAAAACTCTTTAGTTTTTTTCTTCTTCTTCTTGACCAATAAAGCAAACCATTTTATTTTGAAACCAAATTTTCTTTTCCCTTTTCTTCTTTTTTCTTTTTTTCATTTTTCTCAAAAATTCGGCAGAGTTTCGATACTATTTTGACATTGGTTGTTTTTATAAAACGGATAATTATCTCTCTACACTGCTATTTCTCTATTTTTCAATTTTTTCAAATACTCCAAAGCCGGTAAACATGCAAGTCTGAGACAAATAAATGCACATGCAACACGTGAGATGCATCAGGATGGTCTTTTTCATTTCAGGTTACCTGTCATAGACGGACCCAACCCCTGTGTTGAATCCCCTATGGAAAATGCACGTGATGAAAATAAGCATTCCTTCTAGGGATCCGACATGAAGTCAAGTTATTCTAGGTTCAAAACCTGGGTATATGTTCTAGACTGTGTACCCGAGCGGACAACCCGAGTCGAGGAGGGGGCTACGTACCGGGAACCAAAAGGCCATCCGGATTAGTAACTTGTCCGAGCCTCTTTCTTACTTAAAGGTATGACACTAAAAGAATAGGGAGTCTCAACCAGTAAGCACATCCCCGGAGGTGAGAAGAGAAGGGTTTCGGCACAATTTATATACAGTTCAGATAATATCAAAGCGGTAAAGCATTTAGCACATTCAGCAGGAAACATGTAGGAAAATCAAATAAAGCCAAACATAACAATTATCTTAAGCTTGAATTCTTAAACCCTTAACCAAGGTTCTGGGTTTGTATCCCCAGCAGAGTCGCCAGAGCTATCACACCTCCTTTTTTACTACACCCGCAAAGGCATAAAAGAGTTTTTCCATTTAAAGGACAATCAAAACGGGATTTATTATTAAGATTCAGAGTAGCCATTTGGGAGATTAATGGTGTCCCAAGTCACCGGTTGAATCCCGAATCGAGGAAATTATTGACTCTGTTTAACAGTCTGCGATCCAGAAATCCGAGTAAGGAATTCTGTTAACCCGGGAGAAGGTGTTAGGCATTCCCGGGTTCCGTGGTTCTAGCACGGTCGCTCAACTGTATATTTGGCTTATTTATCTGATTTTAGTACATGTTTTGACCTTATGTGTTTTTAGCCTTAAACCGCTTTTATTATTTTTTTAACAAGAATTGCAACGTCGTGAAAACGTATCTTGAACTACGTCACATAAATACACCCGTGGTTGTTAACACATTTCAACTTCGTTGAGATTTGGATTTGGGTCACATAAATGTGCACCCGATTTTAGGAAGGTAATGTTATTAAAATACGCGCCTAAAGAGACAAACGCGATATTGTCTTTGGGGAGGGCCGCAAAATTCATTAAACGGACCATTCCGAATTCTAAGTATTTTAACATAAAATTTAAAGAGGGCCCCGACATTTTGCATTTTATTTGGCGAGGCTCATCTCATTTTTTATTTAAAGGTCCAATCTAAAGTAAACTATGATTTTCTATTTAATCGGTCTCTATCAAAGCCTAATTACTTGAGAAGCCCAAGGCCCAAAGGTCCAATTTTAAATTCGTCTAAACTCAACTACATGAGTAAGCAAAATAGCACACTTTCAGCATGTCCGTAAATGGACTCCACTTATGTTCAAATGCAGGCCCAGGTTTTATTTACAAGATTGGTCTACCTGGGCCTTCGCTAAATCCACAAATCCATTGCCTTTCTAATTTCAGGTCTGGCTAACACCTTTAGGCTAAATACACAATTATCAAAAGCACATGCACTTCAATTGAACTGATTTGTTCCTCATGAGTGAATTTCTGTTAATCGCAGTTGTAATTGAACATGAACAAGCTAAGTCTGCAGGATCAACTATAGTTTTTGCCTATGGGATCATGCATTTCTGATTTTAATTTCAATTATAATCAACGTTGATTCATCGAAGCCTTTAAACAACGCCGACTCCCAAATCAAACTTAGACAGGCTTACAGTTAGTACTCACGTACCGCTGAACACTGTCCACTCGTGCCATTTTAAACTTCAGAAGTTAATCAATTACTAACAATTATTTCAATACATACAAACACAATGACTGTATCATACTCAGATTCATGCAACACTGGTAGACCTTATACACGAAATTCAGGAGATAGAAATGTTGATTCGCTACTGAGCTACTTCCTAGGCAAATACGTGAGGTAACAATCAGGGAATTAACCACAGCTCATCATGAAACTATTTTATCAGATGACTGTAGAATTATCTACTCCTAACAGTTCGAGTACTCAGTCATTAACACAAGTGCACAACAGGTTCCTGAACTAGTTTCCAGCTCAAATTATCTTCTAGTTCTAAACGTTTAAACTAAACAATCGAACTAAATTAACTACGGCTCATGCCATTCCAAATTAACAGTACAAAGTCCATCGTAATTTAAAACAGTCCTAGTTTAATTACAGTTCCAAAACATAATAGAATCATTTAAATTGCAATTCCACAGCAGAGCATAAGCCTCAATTTCATTTCATTTTTCAACAGATGAAGCCACATCAACATAGTCTCAAAGTATGTACCTGGAGATGAGAAATGTAAGAAGAAGAAGAGGAAATCAGCAGAGATCAGAGAGTCAACAGCATCTCAAAATCGAAATCACATCCCAAGCAAATGTTGTCAGTCTCAGTCCAGGAATGAACGACACCAAAATAAACCAAATAACCTTGAAAATGAACCCAGAACACAATCGAAATTCAACAAACCAAAACTCAATCAAAACTAGCTCGATTAGACCCAAATTCACTCAAAATCAGTTTAGTGAGCCTCTGAAACTTCAGCCATCAGATTTTAAACTAGAAGATGTGAATCCATGACTAAAACTTGAAATTAACCTAAGGTTTATCAATGGAATAATATTTTTTGGATTTTGAAGGTTTTCTAGTGTTTTCTGGTTTTTTTGAATGTTGTATTTCAAATACAGATCTGAAAACTAGAGAGCACTTTTTGGGGGGAATTTTTTGGAGCTCCAAACTTGTGATTCAAGGCATTGGTGATGCCTTTTTATACACACCAATAGGGTGCAACTTCAGATTTCAGTTTTTACATTTGGTTCCCCAAAATTGTGACTTGTTCTTCAAGTTACCTTACTACTTCTCCTAATATTCACTTTGACTCCCACCTAGAAACTTCTAGGGAATTCTAGATTGGTTACTCAAGACTCCTTATCCCTGAAATACCCCAATTACGCTCGACTTATTCTAAAACTACCAATCTAACACAGATATACCCAAACAATTCCCTAAGCTCTGAATTAATCAACTACAAAATATAATCCTAATTCAAACCATTAATTAACGTATTCACTGAACCAAATTAACAACAACAATCAACAAGAACTAACCACAAGCTAAACTAATCAGGATTGATAACCAAATGTCAATCAAACAACTATTAACTAAACAAAATCATAATTGAGATCTAATACTACAAGTCATTATTTAATAGAAAAATTGAAACAAATCCAAATTATTAGCAGAAACTAATAACAACTTAAACTAAGACTAAGAGAATAGGCAAATAAGGATTGAAATAGAATTTAAGAAAAATTATTGATTTTCGGATTAACAATTATTAACAACCAAAATTAAGAAACCAAACAGTCATGAAGAGTAAAGTAACACCCAAAAAAAAGGAAAAGTGAAGAAAATCGTGAAACTTACTGACTCGACTTCAAAACTCCGGTTAATTCTCAAAAAGTCGAATCCAACCACCTCTGGTAAGAATTGAGCTCTACTGACGACAAATTCACTTTGAAGAAATCCCAGGGACCATGTGGTATTAATTTGGAGTGGTTTGGGGAAATTAGGGTTTTGGCCGGAAAATTTCACTTCAATATTAGAGAAGTTCCGGCCATGTTCGAGGGACGAGGCTTGGGGAGTTTGATAGAGGAGGTCACGGCGGTCCTATGGTGTTAATTTGGTGGTGAACGGAGAAGGTTGAGTTTTGGCCGGAAAACTTTAGATCCGATATTCGACGGATTCTGGGTGTGTTTGAGAGAAACGGATGGTGGATTTGGATAGAGGAGGACGAGAGGAGTAAGAGGTGTATTTTTGGAGTGGTTTGGAGACGGGCTGCCACTGTGAGGCGATTTCCACCGGCAGCGTGGGGCGGCATTTCGTTTGGGTATGTGAGGGGTCTGGAGACGATGATACGGGGGGTGGGGGGTGGTGAGGTCAATCCGATATTTATATATCAAAGAACCTAGGCAGTTCTCAATCGTTGGATCAAAAGAACCAACGACTGAGATTAAACTTAAATTAAACTACGTCATTTTTTAAAGGGGGGCAGGCCGGGTCTAGACAGGGTTTGGGCTGGACGAGTATTTGCTCATTAGGGTGGAATTGGGTCTGGGCTGGGTGTGATTTTTGGCCCAATTCGTGGGTCTTTAAAGTAGCCTTTCATTTGCTTTCATTTATTTCATTTGTTTTGTTTCATTTTGTATTTTTTATTATTATTTTTGATTTTATTGAATGCAAAAATTAAAATAGAAAACATCTAATTTATTTCAAAAATTAAGCTAATTAGTTCCTAAAAATTGATTAGGTCCTATTTAAAAGCAAACTCACAACAAATTCAATAAAAAATGCAAAATGGACTATTTTTCTTATTTTCTTTATATTTTGTTTTAAAAACAATTTAACTACTAATTAATCCTAAAAATATGAAATTGAATCCTAAATGCAAATGTCAAGTGTAGTTTTTATATTTTTCATATGAATTAAAATGCACAAATAAAATGCAACAATTATCAGAAAATAACAAAAAAAATGTAAAATAATAAAGAAATTATTTTGTTTGAATTTTTGAGAACAATTCACTTAGGGCAAAAATCACGTGCTCACAGGCAATTCTGTGCAAGAGCAACCCGATGCACAATCTCAACAAATTTTTTTTTGGGTAGACCACAATTCAGAGATGAGCCTTCTTCCTCATCTAGCTCTTCTGAGGGTTCTAAAGAGGATAGCCAATGTTCAGAGTCTTCTTCCTCACATGCCCCGCATCACCTATTCTAGTTGAAAATGATGGTGCTATACCTGATAGTATACTTGATGACAGTTGAGGGGGTGATAGCCGAGTTGCTGGCCTAGAGAGGTCAAAAAATAAAGAAGTCTAGAAAGACAGATTCGTGAGCTTGAATGCTTTCAACAAGTTTCGAGAATGGTGGACTCAAAGATCGCTCACTCTTGAGCGTAAATTTGATTTGAAGGATTTGGATAGATACAACCCAAACGTCATAAGACAATTTCGGGAAAGAAAATGGTGGACATTGTTCACTCAAAGCATGATGGAGACAAAGGAGCACTTAGTATGGAAATTCTACACCAATGTGGTGCATGTCAAAAAGGGGACTACGGTGACAAAGGTGAGGAACTTGAAAGTTAGATTTGACCAGACATCACCGAACACGTACTTGGGGCTCGGGGATGTGGAGTCGGTATAATATCTGGAGAAGTTCCAAATGGGTGATGCGGTTATCCTTTGGCTAGCCGAGATTTTAGCAGCTCTAGGACCACCACCGCCATGGATCATAGCAGGGGTTCCCATTCAGCGGAGCACCCTCAACTTTGAAGCTAAGGGTTGGCAAACATTTATGTGCAGTCGGATAGACGCGAGCAGAAATGAAAACATTCTTCCGATCCCTCGGGCAATCTTAGTTAATCCATCATGGCTGGGTACCCAATCAATGTGGGTGCCATCATATCGGTCAAATATGTCTCTAATTGGAGGCAGGGTGAGAGCTCCTACCCGTATCCAAACACCATCATAGAATACCTTACGTATACGGGAGTATAGTCAAAGCCATTTGATACAAAGGTTTGGCCAAAGCAGCCTTTTTCATGGCACTCTCTCAAGGACCCGAGGAACCCAAAGAACAAGAAAAACGGTTAGCCAACTACTACCTTCGGCCAATCTAAAGAGTCTTCAGTGGTAGCTATAGCTTCAGCTGACATACCTGCCACTTCAGTCGAGCCTTCTAGTAGTACGGTCACCATACCTCCACCTCCATCTTCAGTGCCACTATCAGCTTTAGTGCCTTCATCTTCTACTTATCCACTCACAACACTAAGAGTCTCCTAGGCTCTGGCAAGTATCAACAACTGGATGCAGACAACTACTGCAAAGATGGCTGACTTATCTAGTGTTGTTGCAACACAGTCCTCTACCCCATCGCCCCAGATGTCTCCCACAGTGGAGGATACTTTGAAGAAGATTTTGGAAACCAGAAACTCTGGTGGCACATGGGGGAGCAATTGAGGAGCTAGGGAAATAGGTGAAGAAGATGAGGAAATCCCAGGCCTCGAAGAAAGCACTTGATAAGTTGGGACAAGAGGTGACCAAGATAGTAGCAGCTGGGGATCTTCCACTTGATCTGCTGATGGAGTCAGCTCTAGCATCACCATCAGCACCATAGGCGCCAACTAGCCAGTCTGAGGAGCCGGACCTCGTTGCCCATACTGCTGAGGCGGTGTTATAGATGTTCACCAACCCAGATACTCCCCGAGCAGAGGATGATGAGATACAATTGGAGGAGCCTGAGGATGGTGATGCTTCTATGGACACCGAGACCACATAGGGGAGTTCTCTCTACTCTTTCCCTTCCCTGTTTTTATTTTGTTAAGCATTATGGACAATGCTTACTTTTATTTCGGGGGGGGGGGGGGAGTTTATTTGATTTGATATTTTATTTTGCTTGTAAATAACTAATGAATTTTTTTTCTTCTTTTCATTTATGTACGTACTCTTTTCTCTCTATTGATGTATATATTCTCTTTATCCTCTCTCATTTTGTATATTCATTTCATTTATTCTTTCAGTAGTTTATTTTATAGCTTCTTGATTTTGCTTTCTTAGTAGTTGATGTTTAATCTAACAACTTCTTAATTAATTTGATAGCTTCTTTTTAATTTAGTAGTTTCTCTTCATGTTTATGTGATCAATAAGCCTTTGTTTTTCTTAATGCCACGGTTCTTTCCAAAGGTGGTTTTTGTGTGAACCGGGTGATTCTTCCCAACGATGGATGGCGTGACAACCTTCTTAAGGGATTGAGTCCATTTTTGATGTTTTAGTTATAATAGTAGCCATAATGAATAAAAGGATCTAATTGAGTTAAACTAGAAGAGTCTAGCATGCTTCACTTGGTACCAACACACTTAACTATATGCTTATGATTAAAAACAAGTTCATGGAAAGAAATAGCTCTAGTTAGTGACCTTTTGACTCTTGTGTTGACTTAACCAATCATCGAGTGGTTGAGTTAAACCATTAGTGATTTTCAATCTTGAATATGGTTGTTGTGGGCCCTCAACTCTATCCTTTTTAACAATCCAGTTGTGTGAGAAGTGAGATTTTTGTTGCAAGTCCATGTACCCGTGCGAATGGTCTAGAACTTGCCCTGAATGTGTTTCTAGGCGAAATTCGTAGTTTTACTTGGCTTGAGAAGTGATTGTAGGCTCTCCTTGACCCACTTGAAATTTTTCATGTGCCACCAATGTTGCTATCACTATCAACCCATTTCATCCTAAGATCTTTCTCATTCGACAACCACGTTACAAGCCATTACCCATTTTGTAGTGACCCTCTCTTGGCACCCTAGCTTTGCTTTACACTCTTGAGAAGAAATTGGCTAAAACATAAGTTTGGGGGAGAGGCAAGGATTTTAAAAGTGGAAGCAAGTCACAAAAAGAGAAGAAATTAATAAAAGTAAAGGCAAAGAAAAAGAAAGAAAGAATAAAAGAAAAATGCAAAAAAAAGTGAATAAAGTGAAGAGTTGAACGAATTCAAAGAAAAGCAATGATGAAAAGCATGGAGAAAGCAAAGAAGGAGAAAATGAATATCATGACCGAGAAAGAGTGATGTTAAGTCATTCTAGTTCCCCTAAGGAAAAAGAAAATGACTCAAAGAGTCGGAAAAACATGAGAGAAAAAGAGAAAAATGGAGTGCTTAAGGAAAGATGAACCCATTTCTATCCCAACATTCCCTACCTTTGTCCAAAAGCCTTCATTACATTCCGAAAAGCCCTACGTGATTTCAAGTCGAGTGAACTTACATTAGTGGTGATTTACATGAGGGGAAAACATATGGTACTTAGAGCCATACTTGTGACATTTTTTGAGAGAGATGAGCGAACTTTTCACAAATCCTTGAATTGAGTGCTACACTCTTAAGTGAGATATGCTAACGGAGAGTAGAGGAGGAGGAGTTTGGGATCCACAATGACCTACATGAACAAGCAAGCTTCCTTGATGAATAAAGTCAGCTCTTGATGCTCAAGTGTCACATTAGAACTATTAGTGCTGAAAACTTCAAATCATTGTCTTGCTGATAATTCATAAGTATTGTGGGTAATTGTTGGTCCCAATTGATGCGTGTTTGATAAACCTTAGATTAGTTGGAAAATCTCTTAACTTGTGGAGGTGGGAATTACTTTTATTGCTTGAGGACAAGCAAAAACTTAAGTTTAGGGGAGTTGATAAGTGGGAATTTGACTACTTCCTAGCACCTTTTTACATTCGTTTTAGTCCAAAAGTGCTTAATTGTATTCTTGAAAACTGATGAAATATGCATAATTGCAAGAGCATTGGGAAATGAGCCAAAAAGATAAAATCTGACTCAAGAAGGAGTAATGTGAACTCAAGGGCAAAAAGCCGACAAAAGGCATAATATGCGGACCATAGAATTCCATCTACGGTCGCAGAATGTGAAGTAAAATCTGTCAGAGGGTTAATACAATGTGCGGCCGCAGAAGCTATACTGGAGTTCAAGTTTAGAGAAGTCCCAATTCAAGCCTCAAGGAAATGTGGACCGCACAATTATTGTGCAGCTGCACTCAGAATTGTGGGGTCCGTAGAAAGGGCATGTGCGGCCGCACTCAAAATTGTGCCGTCCGCAGCAAGTGACATCTGGCCGCAATCTAGAATTATGCGGCCGCAGACCAAGCTCCTGCCAAGACTGACGAAGAAGTGCGGACCGCACATGGAATTGTGCGGCCGTAGAAGAAAGGGCATTTTTGTCCAAAATTTCCTACTGTATATAAATAGACTTCTTTCACGAAATTTGTTCAAGTTTAAGTAGCTGAACATCTGTAGCCATTTTTCTTTACCGCTTTAGCTTACTTTAGTGATTAAACATTAGATTTTTGCCTTTTAATCTCTTAATAAGAGTTTAATTATCATTTCTTCTCTATTTATTCATTACCCATTATGAGTAGCTAGATTTTTAGCTGGGTTGTGACCCAATCCTAGTGTGCAAACTTTATGGGTGATTAATTTTATGCTTGTTTATGAATTGGTATTTGTTATTTAGCTAGGTTTACGCTTTATTTGTGAATTAATGGTTGCAAACATTGATTTATGCCTTTCTGATTTAGTTTCTTCTTGAGAAAGAAAAACTTAGTCTAGTTCAACCTAGCTAACAAGGAATTGGGTCAATTGAGAAATTGATCAACCCAATTAAAGGGTTCAACCTAGAGATAGTAACACCCCGACTTGAGCTCTTATCAACCGTTTTGGTAGATACCCATTTGGTCTTGAGTAAGTCAAATTAGGCAAAACCATTCTCCGACCAAGAGGTATTGAGTGGGCAATGCAGTATTGTGAGTTATAATACACCCCGTTCAACAAAACAACATAAAAGGACATTAGGCGAACACCTAGGTCATGGTCACAGCCCTAGTCCTTTTGCAACATTTGAAAAACAACCAAAAACATCATTTCTTAGTTTCAATTACTTAGTTGCAATCTTAATTTAATTTATCTATAAAACCAACCAAGTTTGTAGAAGTGCAATTTAGGATAGTTCAACCTCATATACCATAATATATACTCCTAAATCCCAATCTCATAGCTCCCTATGGAATTCGATCCTGATTCAAAGTTGGGTATTATTATCGCATCGACCGTTTCACTACCTCAAATAAAGAATGTGACTTGGACAACATCAGAATCCTTGTTACATATTATTTCTCCCTTGTTGAGCTATTCTTGATGAGACTAGTATTCTCTATTGTGTCTTTCTTTGTGAGCTCGTTCTACTTAGGGATGGGCATACTTTGGGCAAACCCGAAATCCCAACCAAAATCTTGGATTTTTTTATTACGGATTGGATTTTGGATTTGATTTATAAAATTTTTGGATTTCGGATTGGATATTGGATTGGGTACTTCAAATGTTTGGATATCCGAAAATCCGAAAATCCGAAAATCCAAAAATCCAAAATTCTTATGCTTTATATTTAGTTCATTATCCATATGTCAATAGTAATAAGTTCAATACCCTACCCGTTAGATATTATCTCATATATTCAATATTAATTACTAAGTTACTATAAGAATACTTTCTATTTGAACAAGGTTTTACTATTTCTATGTCTTATCGGCCGTATTAATGTCAATAGAGAATTTTTTCGATAATAATTTTATTACTTCAAGGATTCATATGGATAATTGCAGTGAGAACGAGGAACTTTTCAGGCAATTTAACATGAGTACTCATTTGGATATTCATTTTTGTAAAAAGAAGAAACTACTCAACTTATAAGCTCAAAATAAAAAATTCAAAATATCCAAACCGATTAATTTGAAACTAAAATTAAAATCCGATCCAATCGAATTTATTTGGATTGGATTTGGATTTTCATTTCTTCAATCCGAAGACCCAAAATCTAAACCGAAATTTTTATATACAATCCGAACTACCCGAACGACCACCCTAATTCTACCGTTTCATTGTGTTCCAAAGTTCTTGAGTTAATTTACTTATTGTATACTTATGTTGTCGCTGTCGTTGCTGTTGTACTTAGTGTTATTGAGTCAAGGGCTACACACATTTGTGGTATTTAAAATTATTTCAAGCAAATGTTTTGGAATATGGGCACATGTTGTTTTTGGAACGTGATATTGTTGGGAGGATTTAGTCAGGTGTTTGGACGAGGTTTCTACCGTGGTATTGTTACTATTGATGTTGCACATGCAGCATGACAAGGCATGTAATATCTGTGTGTTTGCGCATATGGAGAAACAAGGTGGGAACATTACTATGCGCGTGCGGCGAGACAAGGCGAGCATTTACTTTATTAATGCGCACGTGGTGAGACAAGGTGGGTATGTCAATGAATGAATTGTGATGACTAGTGATGGCCTGGGGACATTGTTGTTGTTGATATTTCTGTAACGGCATGCCTAACTTGTGTGAGTTTTACCTTGTGCAAATTGTGTGGATCATTTCTTATGTGTAGTTCATTCCCTCTTATTGATCATTTCTTATGTGTAGTCCATCTTACTATACAATATTATTACTTGACTACTTCCTGTTGAATATTGTTGTTATTGGTGTCTCATTGCAAGTATTGTGTGGTATTCCTTATCCTGCTTAGTTGTATATTAAGATCATTTCTTTATTAATTCATCTTCACATTTGTTCAGGTTGTTTAGTCTGGTAGGTGTCCTGACTGTCCCCCATCAATAATTCACCGAGGTTAGTCTTGATACTTACTAGGTACCGTTGTGGTGTACTCATACTACGCTTCTGCATATTTTTGTGCAGATCTAGGTATTTCAAGGTTGGTCAATCGCTAGCTAGATGTACGGATCTTGCTGTGGAAACTCAAGGTAAACCTGTTGTCGCGTTCGTAAGCGTTGGAGTCATCTTCTGATATTGTACTTGCACTATTTTATCTCTATTTTAAAATAGTTATATTTAGAAGTTTTTCTAGCAATCTGAGTAGAACTTACGACTTGTACTACCGGTTTTGGGATTGTAAGTTTTGTATAGAAATTACTATTTTATATTTGTCAGTCATTAGTTAAATATTGCTATTAATTCAGTAAATGTTAGGCTTACCTAGTCCCTATGACTAGGTGCCATCTTGAATTCCTACGGAGAAAAATTTAGGTTGTGATATTCTTTTTTTTTTTAAATTAGATATTATAATATTATTAAAGGTGCTGCAAAATTACATCATTAGTAAGGGAATCAGAGTTCCCTGGGGTAGTAGCAAAAGTAGTAATTGTAAAAATATTACAAACATTGACTTCTCTCTTAAAAATAGTTCCTAAGATGTCTATCCACACTGCCTCGTTAACAAACACTGGAGGAACTACTAAAAACTGAGTATTTTCAAAGCTTCTTTTTTTTTCTCCTTCCTTCGCGAGGAGGTCCGCCATATGCTTCTGTTCCCTATTGTTATGCCCTGTGGATGGATTCCCAGCTTCTTCATCATTGACCTACAATAATAAATTATGGGATTGTGAGTCAAATTGCCATTTTTTTTATCATAATTATTACCTTAGTGGATTCAGTATCAATCACATTTGGAAATAACATATTGTCAATAACAATTCTAAACCCTTGCTAAAGAGCTTGAAGGTTCATTGTAATAGAAAATGTGTTAGTTAAACATTTCATGTAACCCATAACCAAGTCCCCTCTATTGTTCCTAAAGATACCTCTTATACCCCATTTCCTAGTTGAAGCATAAGAAGCTCCGTCAATGTTAAGCTTTAGTGTCCAAACCTCTGGTGGCTTCCATTTGAGGTATTGAGTAATTCTTGCAGGGAGTGGATTCTGCCTAACAGTTACATGGCAGTATTAAACTGCCATAGCAATTGCTTGGTGGATAGAGATATAGTTTTTTCTTTTTTCAAACACATGAGTGCTTCTGGTTTTCCAGATGATCTAGAGACAAAAAGGGAGCAACATTTTCCAGTTGGTACATGCATTGACGGGTATACACTGAAGTCTTTTCCAAGTGTCCTCCTATTTTTGCATTGTGAAAGCATTTTGGGGGAGGTTCTGGCCTTAACCATGCTAATCTAGAAAGTTTTGGCATTGGTACAATCAAATAAGATGTGGTTGATGTCCTCTACATCCTTACTACTGTAAGAGTAGTTAGGGTCTATATTGAGGCTAATGTGATGAGATAACTTCAAGTGGGGATTCTATTTTGGTATATCGGCCATGTGAATTTGATCTTCTTAGGAACCTTCAGCTTATATATCCAAGCAAATAGATCTTCTCGGGCATTGTTGTCGTGAAAATTATTGGCAATGAAGTTATAAGCTGACCTAGAGAAGAAAGTGCCAGAGGGGGTGAGTTTCCAGATGAGGATATCATTTTCACTTGCATTTAGAGGAAATAAAAGTGCTTTGGATAATGGTGTAGATGTCAAGGGGAATGGGGTAGCTTAAAGAGTTTAGGTCCCATGTTCCATTACTGTGAACTGTACTGACTTTCCTATTTAAGTCTGTCAGTTACCAAGGCCCTCTTGAGATAGAGCTATAAGGCTGCAAGTTGGGGACCCAATTATCCTCCAGAAAATTAACCCTATCCCCTTTGTGGACAACCCATCTGGGGGCTTCAGTACAAGTTCTCCAACCCTCTTGAATGCATTGCCATATTTTAGTCTTGGGGCTACCTCTCATGCCAGCTTCGTTGCAATGCTTACCCATGAGCACTCTAGCCCAGATAGAGATGGTGTTATTGTATATTCTCCATGCTAAGCTAGTATGACAAGTTTTATTCTTTATATGAGCTTGCTACATCCCTAGGCCCCTCTATTCTTAGGCTTTGTAATGGTATCCCAATTAACTATGTGGAGCTTTCTCTTTTCAGCAGTAGCGCCCCATATAAAGTCCCTTTGAATTTTATCAATCTGGTTGTTTATTTTATCGGAAAGCTTAATTTAATGTATAACATGGTTGGGAATGCTACTCAGGCTAGCTTCAGCTAGAGTAGTACGGCCAGCCATATTGAGTAGCCTTGTTTTCCAAAAAGCCAGCTTGGCATTAAGGTTATCTAGAATGAATTGGAAGTCACTGCTTGTGGGTATTTTGTGGAGTATTGGAAAGCCAAGGTATTTGCCAAAAGCTGAGCCTGCTTAATGCTCAGGATACAGCTACCGTGATTGACCCAATCCTTTCTATAGTTGGCACTGAAAAAGACCTTTGATTTTAACAAGTTGACCCTCTGGCCAGAGGAATGATTGAAATCCCTTAGTGTTGTTAAGATAGTATGCCATTTCTTATTGTTGGCCCTAGCAAATAAGGTCATATCATTATTAAAGAATAAGTGAGAGATCTTGGGACCACTCCTGCTGATGTTGATAGGAAACTAGGAGTCATTCCTAATAACCTCATCTGTGTTTCTAGAGAGTCTTTCCATGGAAATGATGAAGAGATAGGGGAAATCGGGTCCCCTTTCCTAATGCCCCTAGTTGGGTTAAATAATTTGGTCTTGTCAGCATTAATAAGAATAGAGATGGAATTGGTAGTGATGCAAGACATAATCAAGGTGATTAGTCTATCGGGGAAATTGAAGTAGAGTGGGGAGTCCCTAATGAAGGACCATTCCAGCCTATCAAATGCTTTCTCAAGAATCAACTTTTAAGATCATGTTAGCATTTTTTCCTTTCATCTTTTGAAAGTGGTTAATGTATTCCTAAACCACAATGGCATTTGAACCATAATGGCATTATCAGTAGCTCTTTTATTGGAGAGGAAGCTAGCTTGAGAGGGGCCAATGATATTGTTAAGGATAAGTTTGATTCTGTTAACAATGATTTTGGTAATAAGCTTGTACATGGTGTAGCACAACCCTATTTGTCTGAAGTTTCTTAAGATAGTAACATTATGACATTTGGGCATTAGGAAAACATAGGTTCTATTAACCTTAGGGGGCATGATTCTAGATGAAAACACTGACATGCAGTAGTTATTTATCTGGTTGGCCAGGATATGCCAATGTTTCTAGTAGAAGAGAGGATGAAGCCCATCAGGACCTGGAGCCTTTATAGGCTTAAATGTGTTTAGGGCACAACTAATCTCAAACAGCCTAAGAGGGGAATTCAAAGTTAGCTTGGCTCTGTTATCAAGGACATGTTGCCTATCTTAACTATATGAGGGTGTCCTACTAGATTGAATGTGTTCAGTGGTGAAGATATGGGTGAAATACTTAATGATGGCTTCTTTGATGAGCTGGGGTTCCTGGATTATGTTTCTTACCTTATCTTTCAAACAAAGGATTTTATTCCTTATTCTCCTGTTAATGGTAGAGGTGTGGAAAAACCTGGTGTTGGCATCTCCTTCACCTCAGCCAGTCAATCCTTGATTTTAGCTTCCAGAAGTCATTTTTATTCTTAAGGATAACATTGAATTCTTACTAGAGATTAGATTTAAGACTCTAGAGAAAGGTGCCAATGGTGTAGTTATTAGATCTTTGAACACTATTTAATCTAGCAAGGATATGCTTTTTCTTGTGGAATATGTTGCCAAACACATAATTATTCCAGATGGTTACCCTACTTTTGAAGATTTGCGTAGCCCTATAGATGTTATGCTCAGGGGAGAAGCTTTGTTGCACTATGGGCAGAAAATTAGGGTGGTTACACCAGATAGATTCAAACATAAAATGTCTGTTTTATAAAGTGTGGTAGTTGCTTAGAAGTTTGAGAAGCAAAGAGGTGATCAGAAGAAGTCCTGGGGAGGTGGGTGACAGTTGTTTTAGGCAAGAGTTCTATCCAATTATCAGTTGCAAGGCATCTATCCAATCTTTCTAGGATCAGGTCTTGCCTCATAGTATATCTTTTATTTGTTCAAGTGTATTTGGAGCTCTTGAATCCTAGGTATACTAGCTTACATTGATTGAGACACTTCCAAAATCTATTGCTCATATTGAAGTTTGAGCAGTTACCTCCTAACTTATCTCTGACTTTAAAAATTTTATTAAAGCACCACCAACTAGCCATCTGCCCCTATAAAAAGAAGCTAAGTCTTCTAGGAGCTCCCAAAGTCTAGTCTTATCAGTTAAGCAGTTACTAGCATAAATAGCTGGAAAACAATCATTTTTTGGAAGATGGAATTACCTGGACCATGTGTCACGACCCAAAACCCAACTAGTCGTGATGACACCTAACCCAACTCGCTAGGCAAGCTGGTTAAAAACTATCCAAATTAGTGAGAGTTATTGAGACAAATGAATGACAAAATTATTAAACCTTTATACATTTTTCAAGGACTGGTAGTACAAATCATAAGCTTCTAAGATTTAGAATTTACAAAGACGGTATGAATAAAGTACATCATCTGTTTGAAATATACATGAACAGATTAAAATTCTAAAGCTACCAAGATCAAGAAGCAGCTATGACTGAAACACAGGTACATCTTCAAATCCAGCTCCCGACGTACACAGCAACATCAACATCCAACATCTATATGCAAGGTTCAGAAGTGTAGTATCAGTACAATCGACCCCATGTACTTAATAAATAACAAACATAACCTTAGCTTTAAAGTAGTGATGAGCTGGGACAAGTTTAGAGTCCAACTCCAATAACCAGCAATAATTCATAACAATATAATAAAATGGTCTAAGAAATAACTCAAAGATATGATGCTCAGCTTGTTCACAGTTACAGGAAAATAGGCATGCTTTTCAAGTATAATAGTAAATCCCAAATCTTTGATCGAAAACAATAAAAATATGAGTAAGTTTGATAACAGTGATTTTTCTCAAACACTTCCAAAAATAGGTAAGATGTTTCATAATCAAATGGCACGAGGAAAGTACATCTCTATGCCTACATGTCAATGTATGCATCCCCACTGTAATACAATGTAGTGATAAAACCATATGTATACTCTCGGTGTACCAATGCACTCAGTCTTCCCAATCACTCAATCCTAAAAATCGCTCAGTCCTTACAACCACTCAGTCCTCACAGTGTCTCAATCCTCACAATCACTCACCACTCGCTCTCGCACTCAGTACATACCTGCGCTCACTGTAGGTGTGCAGATTCCGGAAGGCCAGATCTAGCCCTAGCATTATAATAATCCAATCATGGCATGAATAAATAAAGCCTACTGTGGCATGCAAACCGATCCCATCATGAATCAATAACACATGTTGTGGCGTGCAGCCCAATCACATCAATATCCTCACAATCAAGCCCTTAGCCTCACTCAGTCATCAATTTCTAGTCTCTCGGGCTCACAATGTCATAAAAAATAAACCCTAAATAATGATGTGATGTTTTAATAATTGTTAACAGAGACCGAGATATGATATACAAATGAATGCATATGACTGAGTATGCAATTTCAATGTAAGCAGATAACTCAGCAGCAAAATTGACCTCAGTGGGTCCCAACAGAATAAGTATATAGCCTAGACATAGTTTCTAACATGGATCACAAGCCAATTACTCTATCCTGTGGAGATTTCATGGATACAAATAAGATTACGTAACTACAAAGTACCACAGGAATAGCTGAGTCACAATTCACATGATGCACGCCCACAGGTACCGTCACCTAGCACGTGCATCACCTCAATACCAAACACATGTCATGTATATTCAGGGGTTTATACCCTCAACACTGAGTTTAGAAGTGTTATTTTCCTTGAACAAGTCAAATCCAATAACGAGTAAGCCAAATAACGCTCCAAAAATTCCATCCCCTATGTATCGTCCTCAGAACAGCTCAAAACTAGCCAAAAGCAACTCCAGAACATCAAATAATGCCTAAGGAAACAATTCCAAATGATAAAGGTCGAATATTTAATCAAAAGCTCAAAGTAAACCAAAAATTCAAACCTGGGCCTGTGCCTCGAAACTCGATGAAACTTACAAAATCCGACAACCTATTTAATTACGAGTTTAACCATACAAGTTTCACTCAAATCCGACTTCGATTCGATGTTCAAAACTCAAAAATTTACTCTATGAAACTTTAGACAAAAACTCCCAATTTCTCTCGTGAAATACTCAATCAAATGCCAAAAACAAAGATAGATTCATGAAATAAAATCAAAACCGAGTAGAGAACAGTTAACCCAATCCATGTGGTGAAAATTGCCTCAAAAATTGCTTCAATCCGAGCTTCATAGCTCCAAATATGATAAAATGACTCTAACCCTCGAAATGGACATTAATAGAGTCTGCCCAGCTATTACACTTCGTGAACGCGGACAATTCCACGCGTTGGCATAGAACAAATGCTCACCAGATGACATTCCTTATTCACGAATGCATCACCACAAATGCGAATGCGATGTACGAATCTCCTAGAGCTACGCGATCGCATTCCACATTTCACGGATGTGAAGAAACAATGACGGACATCCTCAGGCCCTCCTCCCTTCTACGCGAATGCACCACTTGACTCGTGAACGCATTGATCAAATGCCTTAATCTTTGCGAACGCGTCTAAGGACTTGCGAACTCGATGAACAACTTTTACCCAGCCATCAAACAACTCTATGTGATCGTGATTAACTCTACGCGATCGCGAACAAGGAAACCAGATGATAGTAGAACCAGCAATGCCAAAATGAAGGAAAATTATCCGAATTCGATCCAAAACATGCCCGAGCCCCTCGAGACCACGTTCAAACAATCCTACAAGTACCATAACATAACACAGACATACTCGAGGCCTAAAATCACACATAACAACATGGAAAAAATGAATCGCACCTCAAATCAAACTTAAATGAACTTTGAACTTCCAAAACTTGCGCCGAAACATATCATATCAACTCGGAATGAACCCAAATTCTGCACACAAGTCCCAAATGACATAACGAAGCTATTTCGATTCCCGAAATCATAATCCAAATTCGATATCCTGAAAGTCAACTCCTTTCATACTTATGAACTTTTCAAACCTTCAAATTTCTAACTTTCCTCAATTAGCACTGAAACCTTCTAAAAACATCCAAATGCAAATTCGGGCATACCCCCGAGTCCAAAATCACCATTCGAACCTAACTGAACCATCACAACTCCATTCCAGGGTCAAATTCACAAAAGTCAAACTTGGTCAACTCTTCCAACTTAAAGCTTCAACAATGAAATTCATTCTTCCAAACTAATTTTGAATTACCCGAAAAACTGAAACCAACGATACACACAAGTCATAATACATTATACGGAGATATCATTCCCTCAAACCATAGAACGAAGTGCAAATGCTCAAAACGATTGATCAGGTCATTACATTCTCCCCCACTTAAACATACGTTCATCCTCGAACGTGCCAAGAGTCATTACAAAGCCATCAAACTGTTGTGTAACCTTACCATGCACATACCCGGGGGTGATCCCACATCACCCTAATCCATATAAGCCTGACAACTTAATATAACTGAAGATCATTACTCCAATATTAGACCGTAAACCTTAGAATCCAATTTCCACATCCAGAATTCCTTAGAATACTCGAATCTTAACAAGCTATATCAAGCCATAACCATAACCCAAGATGTAATCATATAATATACCACATATCTCAAATACTCATAGAAATAATTTTCGATCTCCATAGACACTCAAAACAACCTAATAGCGGTAACAAACCTCATATCGAACAAAAATCCATTATAAAACCTTCGTACACTGCCAATGCTGAAAGAAATATGCAGAAACTCATAACCACTTATCAGATCAGCAAGTCGTGGAACTCTCTCTCATTAGGCAAGAACCATAGCCAATTTCTAAGATGACTTTCAATATTATCCTTCGAATTATACAACAATCAAATCCGATAGCACCCATTCTAGGTCCAATGACCTCATATTATCAAATACAGACACCCTACTGACATGACACACCAAGCCAACCTAAAGCCACAAACCGTGCAATCCATGCACCGATACACAACAATTCAAATGTACTCAAACATAGAAAAATGACTCAAATGAGAGGACTGTCCCATATGCTCAACAAGTACCACCACAATGCAATGCCAAGAATCCATCACACACCGTAGAACCAAAAAACATGAATCTAACACAAAGGATCATATCCCGGTATAACCCAACTATAATGCATGACCCCTATCCAAACACTAGTCTATATGAAATACCGCAAGCCACCATGCTCAGAATTAACAACCACATGCAATTCGACATCAAGTACCCAAGGTGCATGACCGTAACTACCAAGAAGCAAATAACATAATACCATAGTCCAGAAAAAACATAAATAATGCACAATCAATCATTCAGCACCCTAATACCCATCTCGCTCAAATTTCGCTATAAGGCCCAAGTAAAACCGTACCATGTGTGCATATAACCAACGAATTAGAACCCTCGTGGCATAGAAGAGTAACTCATAGAACATATCTGAGCGCAAACAAGGTCAGCTCTACCCGAACGACTCGCCCCTCAACACTAACATTTCTGAGTCAACAAATCTGACCCGGTGTAAAATGCAAATCCTTATTGGGCCTGCTAATGGGCCCCCAAACCAACTCCGATCATCCCCAAATGGAAAAATAGCCCTCCAAAAGTCCAAAATGACCTAACCATAGCATGTACTACTATCTAGCAAACTTTGTCCACATGTTCATAGTCCATAACCTCAAAACAATATGCTTCTAAGAACTCTAATCTCCAAATCCATAGAATATATGAATCACCATAGCCGATCCCAACTCACCACTCGAATGACTAACACATCTCTCATGCATAATCATCTCCACAAGAAATACTTCTATAATTCTTCCATGCCACATAGCAAAATCTGAAGATCAGCAGTTGATCAACCCGACGAGTACTGCAATACCAATGAAGCATCTAAAATTAGAACACAGTGCGCCTTCTAAAATGCGCACCCTTATCAAGCGATACCAATTAGTTATAGTATTCATCCAAAATTTGAAAAATGTCCATGCTACCTAAGAATTCATGACCTTCCCTTCAAAAACTAAACCATGACCTTGCACATGCAAATCTCAATCCCACATAACACGCCGCATCTATCATGCCATCATATGAAAATTATGAGAATCTCATAATCAACTATGAGTCACAAGAATAACACATACACTATCAGTCATAAATATTCCAGTTGATCCCATCTAGGAGAAAAATCACAATACGCAACATGCTCATCATGCCTGTAGGAACTATCCATCTCAAACTGTGGTGGAAACCATCAACAACACTTTGAAATCCATTTGCACATAATCAAACCATCAGAACTCAATCTCTCTAACTCAAATAAGCCACACGAGTCGCCAAACCCAAGAATATTTCCACAAAACACTTGTAGAAACTCACCATATCATGAGTACCCAAAGAACCGATCATATCCCTTACTGTGCTGATCCAACCTACTACCAAGCTGTACTATTTCTCCAAGTTCCTTCCGAATTGCCCTCAAATTGACACTTCTCCGTGCGAGAACACCACGATCCATACCCAAAGCTCAACATAAGAGGTCTTACCATAAAACCACACTGTCCTAAAGGCCCATAAGCCACTATATTCCCATTTTAAAACTCAAAATATCGCATCCGAGATACCCTCTATGAAGAGACCTAATGTGAAGATAAAACTATTTCCTTTGCCTCTCAGATACTGAAATCTAGTGATACAGGAATACCACAAGTCCCGCCATCATCCAACGCAAATCTCAGATCTTATCCATATACAAATTAGAAAAATCATCAAATGCCACCTTTGAAACTTAAACTCTTTAGAACCTCCTCGAGAGGCATCCACTCTGCTCAATTCTCAGTTGCACCGCCCAAACGGGCGAACGACCTATGCTCAATTAGCACAAAAACACCCCAAGAAGTAGCCCCGCTTTAACACAACCAAGCAAATTCCTGCTCTATGCGCACTACATCCGTCACGAATAACAACTCAAATCATTCTATGATTTCCATGTACCCATAAAGTGTAATATAAACCGTATTCAAAAATTCCCTTACTCGAGTCATCCTCGATCTCAACCTCTACAAGTCATAACTGATTCACAAGTATGCCTCAAACCGAAACCAGTACAACACATAACCATGCAATCAAATCATCGATAGCAGACTCCCCTACTTGGCTCAAATCCATAGATCAAAACACTCGATAACTCACAATGCCCATACTCTGTTACTGCCATAATGCCACAGTGAGATTCAACCAAATCCTTCCTAAGCTCAGGTAACACAAACCATATAATGCCTCAAATCAACTACTAAGCTTGCATTCATCCACGTGACAGTCAAGTTGACATTCTCGGCCAATCCAAGCTCAAATCACAACACATATAACCCACTGGTAGAAAAGAAAGCCTCCACATAATATCATAAGATCACACATCCGTAGATGACCCCACAGGTGATAACCCACATGCTCAGCTTAATTGACATCTCTCTATACCTATTCACATCCACAACTTCTACACAATCGCTCAATCTTCCTAAGTCTAAACTCATCAATAAGACCTAAAAATCTACTTTGCTCCACAAATAAACAACATGAAAGATTGTTTAATACGATCATAACTCGAGACTATACGACATATCAAAACAAAAAACAAGCACCCAATAACCCCTTTCACATATCACGCAAACTCTTCTTACCACATTCAAACCATCTGAACACATCCTACAGTCACATCATACTCATTATATAGCTATCCAGCCATTCTTCGAGCTGCAAATTCCATTCATAGGGATACTACTAGACATATAAGTCCAAAAGCACATGCTCACACAATTGAAATCCATGTGCTCAAGTTATAGTCAAAATCTGGCCTCAAGTCCTCCAGACTAGGGGTGTTCGTCGGTCGGTACGATACGGAACGATATCTAAATATTTCGGTTCAGTATTTTTGGTATTTGATTTCTTACAATGCTATATCAATACCGTACCTAATTAAATTCGGTATGATTTGGTTTTTCTCCTTTTGGTTTTGGTTTATTCAGTTCGATAACTTCGGTTTATTCGTTTTCAGTACTAACTTAGTCGTAGTGTTACACCCTATATTTTCTTACATGAAAGTACACCATAAGTAAATTTATGGAAGCTCAAAAAATAAGATATTACATCCCGCATTTTCAAGCGTTAAAGTTTCGTCGTAAGTTAATCGACGCAAGTTCGGGAATGAAATTATTTTGAGATTATAAGCATTATGTTATTTCAAATAAGTGATGAGTAAATTTGTGAAGGTGAGGGTAAGAAATTTGAAGAAAATGAATTCCGTCGAGGTTTGATATTTTGGGATAAAATACGGTCCGAGCTATAATACCCGGCATTTATGAACTAATTTCATACAAGGTACCATATGGCCTTAATAGTAAGGTGTACAAGGTATGTTAAAAGTGAGTATTATTTTACGTAATGTGAGATAATTTTTAATTATGTGGGTACTTGATTAATTATTAATTAGTGGGAGATTAATAAATTATTAATTAATTAAAATTGGATAAGTTTAAGGAATCTTACCTTAACGTGTCAGCCCTTGAATTTGGCAATAAAAGCCATTACGTGACTCATAAGAGACATGGCAAGGTGTCACAAAATTAGAACATTTAACAAGATTCACTTAGCTTTAAGCCTTTGAACGTGAATCATACAAATATAGACACTTTAACATTCTTTAATCCTTCTTCAACGTGATTTACACAAATAGTGTTGTGAAGATACAACATCACATTTCAGAAAGATTTTATACGTGATCTACAATGGTCGGAGCTGTAACGTGGGATTTTGCGATTCTAAGGAATACGGTACAATTTTTCTCAAGAATATTATACTGATTGTTTCCTACTCCGACCTTACCATCGCGTGCTTTGTCGCAATTGACGTATATTAGAGGGATTGTTAAGAGAATCAACTCAGGTATGTTGTTAAGACTATTCCTTCTTTCTTTTTGGCATGATCTATACGACCTGAACGAAAGAGCAAATGCACAAATTCCATAATTGACTCTATTCATAGAAGTATTAGAGATGTCTATGTTCTTGAATTCCCATATATCTTATTATTCTATCATCTGTTCACGGGTCTCCGAAAATACGTAAGTTGATAAAGTTTGTTTCATAATATTAATCAGAGGTATAATGGTCTTATCACATTCCAAGAGATTTTTTTACGTACTTGTCATGCATTGCATTTATTTATACATTTACATTGACCCATAACAAGATGATGTTATATACGGGTATATATATATATATATATATATATATATATATATATATATATATATATATATATATATATATATATATATATATATATATATATATATATATATATGTGTGTGTGTGTGTGTGTGTGTGTGTGTGTGTGTGTGTGTGTGTGTGTGTATGTATGTATGTATGTATGTCACAGGCTTAACTCAAGTAAGCATATGCGGACACCTGGTCAACCTATATGCTGCTCCAATCTTCAGTCTTAACTAAAAACCAAGCGTAAACTCGTGCTCAAGCTAAGGCAAACACACACAGACACAAATGCTAGAAAAATGGTGAAGTAGAAGGCACATAATATTTGGGAGGCCAAGGCCAATTTTCTGAATTTACTTGATACTAAGGAAAATTACAAAGTGTTTGAGATGCCTTTCACAAAGGGCTTATACATGTATATATATAATTATCAGCCACTACTTGTCTTGTACTACAAAGAAAGACTAAGAAAGACCCACAAGGGCTGCCTAACTAAATGAGGAAAGCTGGTTTGGGTGCCCAACTTTGTCCCTGCCTAAAATAGGCTATTTAGCTTTGACTTGTGCAGGCTGTTCCTTTCATGGGTAGCCTTTGATCAGGTACACGCCCAGTCATGTGTTGATGGCCCTCCTTTGCATTAAATGCATGGAATGCTTGTCTTTGACCTTGTTCAAATGTTGGCATATGGTCATGAACTTGGGCAGCCATGGTTGATTTGAATTTGAGCCCATTGGGCCTCGGGAATATTTATCATGGAGGCCAGTGTTGCCAATGCATCCGCGAACTTATTTTTTCTCTGGGCAGTGGGGAGAAACTGATTTTCTTGAATTGCTCAGTGAGCTTTTCAAGATAAGCCTGGTATGTCAAAAGTTTTTCATATTTTTTTTAATTTCTTTTGAATTTGGCAGATGATAAGCGTCGAATCCCTAACTACTGTCAAGCTTTTCAAGAGAATCTTTCACGGTGAAAAGCAAGATATTTGATCTGCCGGGCGTAGCCTTGGTCATTTCTTTTTAGAAAAGAGGGAAAATTAGTAGAGCATTTGGTGGGTCGGCACACTCTCCCCCACTTGAAATGGCGACGACCACAACACCACAAAGTTTCAAGTAATCATGGACTTGATCTTTGAACTTCCATAGATTCTCATATTTTTCCCATGACGCCTCCTCGGGTGATTGCCCCTTCCAATGGACAAGAAATTGGGCACTTGAATTGCCCCAAACTTTGCCTCAGACCAATTGATGATCAATAACTGCCTCAATTTTCTTGTCAATGGCAAAAGGTATGAAAGTTTGAGCATAACTAGACTGCCCCTGTCTACGCCCCCTTTTTCTCGCAAAATCGGGTTTAGACATTTGGGAGAGCAACTCTTTTCCCTTTTGGGATTTGGGTTTTGGAGTTTTAGAAGAGTCTCCACCTAATGATTAAGTGTATTAGAACACAAAGGGTTTTGAATTAGAAAATCAGAGTTCGGGTAAGGGCTAGACATTATCTCGAGGGAAAAGTGTTAGGCACCCCTCAAGATCCACTAGTGTGGTTCCCGGCCATGCTACAATTGTGACTTTAAATGCAAATAACAAGTAGGCAAACAAGAATTAAAAATACAAAGAGGAATTTTCACATAATTGTTGCAAGGGATTAAGGAAGTCAAAGAAGCTAAATTTTGATAGAGGAAGCAGTTTTGAAATTTTGAATAAAAGAGAAATTTTTACCTAGTTGCTGCAAGTTAAAAGCAATTTAAAAAATGGAGTTTGGCAAAATAAAATGGAAAAAATAAGGGAAGGGGTCCTAGGTTTATACATAATATGGATCATCCCACACAACACTCGGTAACCATTTATACACGTGGTGTTATCGCGTATTCATCATATCCATATCTATCCTTTCCCACCTCGTTAAGGTATTAAGCGTGAAATGGTGTCGTTACCTATAGGATGCTATTACCCGTCCCACTCCTATTAGTCCTGGAGGCTTTTAGGACTACTAATCTTAAAGGGAGAAAGCTTGGCTATTCTAGGGCGCCAATCAAAACACATAATGCAATTAATGGGGAGGTGAAACAATTAAATTCTCAAGTAGGCCTCCTCAAATCACAGAAATCATGTAGTTTAGCATGTCTTGCATATACTGATTAGGTCCATATTAGACTTAAGCGTTAAGCGGACTGGTTCAACCCATATTTTTAGATAAGAAATTTGCATTAGGCTTGCCTGGTTGTAACCTATCGAAGACTGATGTAGTTAATTAACTACCTACCGGTTTGCCTAAGTGATAACCTATAGGCATGACATCTGCTGGTTACCGAAAATAAAGAAGTAAACTGATTACAGAAAGTTGCCGATTTTAACAGAATGATACGAGTTCTACAGTTGATTACTACTGACAGACTAATCTTAAAATGAGTGATTCAGATCTGGTTAATAGCTCATATAGGCATGTTTTCTAGCGTTGTTAATTTTAAACACTTTTTACGGGCGTAGCAGGGGTGCAGAAATACTATGAGCATGGTATCTAGGATGAAATTGATTATTCTTTAATCTATAACTGTTTGCCTAATTATATATGCAAAAATACAGAATCTTAAAGACATGGTCTCTATATGTAGAATTCTTATGAGCAGGATATCTATACGATATACAGAGTTCCTATGAGCATGGTTTCTACATGTGATAGTGCAGAATTCCTATGAGCATGATTTCTATATATGAAATCCAGAATTCCTATGAACATGACTTCTATATCTGAAAGTGCAGAATTCCTATGAGCATGATTTCTATATATGAAAGTGCAGAAATTCTATGAGCATGATTTCTATATATGAAAGTGCAGAAATTCAAAAAAAACTCCTATAGGCAGGATATCTACCCTTAAGCATACATAAATAACCTTACCCTTTTTACTAAAACCCCATAAGTTATTACAAATTTATTACAGATCAAATGAATCAAACAGAAAATAAAATTACATAAGAACTTTTAAGCTACATCCAAGGAGCCTAATTCAGACCCAAGGTCTAACAATATGATATGAACCAACTGCCAGGGTCAGGTTCTAAAGCCTTCTCTTATCTGTAGTGTATCAAAGTTCCAAGGAGTTTCAAGGACTCCAGGTAATGCTTACACCCAGATATCATTATAGAACTGAATTAAAGTGCAGTGTGGAAGGGCCAGTCCTCCAATGTCCAAGTTCAGAGGGAACTCAAGGTCGTAAGGCAAGGCTCATTGGAAGGGGGCAGAACTTAGAATCTAGGAAAAAGTGTAAGTGCAATAGAGGGAATTAAGGGATGCCAAGGCAGGCTGATGGTCAGGCCCAACAACATAGAATGCTGGCACACCCTTGACCAGCCTACTAGCCAGAGTTAGGACCTATTGAAGGTCAAACCATGGCCTGAGCAGTAATTAGGATACTGTCAGGCCAAGGCTTTAACCCAGCACATAGAAGGGATTAGGGGTAGGGATTCATATGGCAACACAAGCAAAGAAGGAAAAATACTTAGCATAAGGTACAGAACATGAACAACAAACCACGCAAAAGAATAAGACTACAGAATAAACACATAGGGATGAAGCAAAAGTCTAAATAAAAGACATACCAGTTTCAGAAAGAGACAAGCAAAAGAGAGCAGAAGTCATGCAAAAAATCCATAGTACAAACAACAAGAGAGAATACTTTGTGTGTGAGTGTGAGTCCAGAAAAGACTCCAGTGTTCCTCTCTTTTTTTTGTTCAATGAAAAAGCAGGTATTTATAGTGTGAGAAACAGGCAGAAAATAAGGTAGGAAACAATTAAGGAATTGAATATCAATTTAAGAATCAAGACTTCCTTTAATTAAGGAATTCAGACTCAAACGGTAAGAACTATTTAAGGAAAGAAATAAAATAAACAACTTGTGCAAAGTAGGCCGTTAGGGGTAAATACATGAGGGTTTTAATTAAGGGAAGAAGTTTAAAATACACGGCTAACACAAATAAGGTAAGGATCCATCAGCATATAGTAAATCAAGGAGGTCAAAAGTTTTTGTAAGTATTGGTCCATGAATGAACCAAGTAAGAAAAGCTAAGGGAAACTTTTACTCAAATCGAGTAATAGGGAAGTCAGCAAACATGGAAAGGAAACAATCAAACTTATACAAAGGAAGTATGAAATCAATCACAATTGACAGCCATTTAGAAGGGAGGTTCATCATATAAAGAATACACAAGTAACATGCATGAGAGTATGAATTTAGGACAAAGTGAAAGTGTCATGCAATTGCAAAATAAGTAAGTAGTAAACTATAGGAATGTGGTAGCCATCTCAGAGAAGAGGGAATATCAGATAGCATGCAAAAGACCAAGTGAAAAGGTCTTATAGTGTTTAGCAAGAGGTTAGAATCGTATGAAGAAACAAAAATTGAAGCAATGATTTTGAAACTTAGTGAAGTAGTAGATGAAACAACTCCAGGAACTCAAATAAGTCCAAGAGATTAGGGTTTTAGAAATAAAGCAAGTTCAGAGATAAAGCACAAGTAAATCACATAGCAAGTAGCCTCAAAACTCGAATGAACCCCAAATTCTAGGGTTTTTACCATTAATCGAGCTAGAGATGAAAACAAGTAAGTCAGGCAAAAAATATTAACGGAATAAGTGCAGAAATCATAAAGGAACACGTACTTCCCAGTAGAAGAAACTTATGAATAACATAATAAAATATCAATCATGCAAAAAAATACAGTAGAAGAACTCGTAAGAACAAGGTAGAAGAAACACAGTAGAAGAAACACATAAGGATCATAGAAGAAACATATAAGAATCATAGTAGAGCATGTTAAAATCCAAAGAAACCTTAGATCCGAGAAGGTGAAAATTTTTAAAAGCAAAGTTTCGAAAGAACCTTTTGAGAAAACTTTTGATACCTTAAGATAAGCACAGATCTAGGTCAGATCTAGATAAATCAGAAGAACCTCGAAAGGTTAGGTTTTCAGAAGAAACCTAGAAGTGAGAAAGGCCTGGAAAACTCATGGATCTAAGTCGGATGAGTTAAACTCAGGCTCGAATGACCATGATACGCCGGAGTAAAACTGGAGACGACCATGGAACCCTAAATTGAAGGAAGCCTGGCTAGAGATCTTCAAGGTCAGGCCTTGAACCTTCAGAGAACCGGAGAATAAGAGCACCAAGGGGTGGATGTAAGATCCCTATAGCTTTGGTGACCATAGATTCCGGTGAATCTCCGATCTGAGACGGCAAGAGGCAGATAGGGTTTGAGAAGCCTTGAGAGAGTTTAAGAGAGTGAAGGGTTTCAGAGGCGGCGGTTGAAGAGAAATGAGGTAGGGTAAAGGGGTCGTTTGAATTAAAAAAGGAAAGGGATGAGGGGAGCCGTTGATCTAAACGGGTTAAATGGGGACCGGGTTTGGGTATGATAGGAAATGGTATGGGTCGAGTTATAATAAAATTGGGTCGTTTGATTAGGGGTGTGATTGGGGGTTAAATTGAGGCTATAATTGCAATTGAAAGGGCTATGTATTAAATAACCAATTTCTCCGCTTTAATTTATATAAAAATAGTTAAAAATGATTTTAAAATAAATTAAAAGCACTAAACTAATTAATAATATATAAACATTAATCTAAAAATACTGAAAATAATTTTATAATTTTAAAATGCCATTAATCGTGATATAGGCTATAATTGTAATTTTATGCAATTTTAGGTTAAAAATATCAAGTAAATTTGTAAAAATATGAAAAAATCACATTTATTATATTTTGGTATAAATATGAGGATGAAAATAAATTATACACAAAAATGGTAATTTTAAGAATAATTATGGGATTTTGTACTGCTAAAATAGATAATAAATTGATTTTGCAAATCTTAGAAAATTAGGAAAAAATACCAAAACTCTTGGGCATGCTTATGTATGCATACACATACTATTTTTGAGAATATTTTGAGTATATAAAATATACGGGAAAAATTGGGTATCAACAGCTGCCCCTCTTTACCCGGGAAGAATGAAAGAGTTGCTTTCTTAACTTCTTTGTACATAACTCTCTTCTGCTTTTATCTCCTTTTGTTCTTCTTCAAAAAACTTTATCAAATACTTATCATTATGGCTTTTTTTAAGTTTTTCAATAACTCTGATCTTCGGGTAAAGATATGATGATCAATTTTGACCGAGAGAAACGACTTGCAAAAGGCTTTGACCGAGCTCTGGTTTCTGAGCTGCCTACATATCCCTGGTTTTACAGGAATTAGGTCATATATAGTTCAGGATACATCGACGGAGTATGCCGATGGAGGTTTTCGAAGAGACGGGCGCAATATTTAGGTTCAGAAGGGTGGTCAGGGACTGACGGGTTGCGAGAACTGGGGCGAGATCACTCCTGCTGTAATGTCCATTGCCAGCTGATGTACCTGCAATTGAGTAATACGAGCATATCATGCGGAATTTAAACGTGATGCAAGTTCTCATTGTACCATGAATGTTGTCTTTGGACGGTTAAGATGACGTCCTCAGACCATGACGTCCTGGGCCATGAAGCGCATAATAAAGGATTCGCAGGCTATGAAATGATGTTCTCGGGCTATGACAATGGTGCCTCCGAACTATGATGCCTTTGAATAATGATGTGCAGAATATAAAGCGGGGTCCTCGGGCCATAGCATGGTATTCTCGGGCTATAAAGATGGTGCCTCCAAACAATGACGCCCTTAGATGGTTTGGCGATATTTCAGCCCATGAAATGCAAGATTTGGCGGTATTTCAGCCCATGAAATGCAAGATTTGGCAGTATTTTAGCCGATGTGAAGGAGAAATCTAAAATGGCAATATTTTAGCCGACAGAAATTTAAATAAAGCTGGCGATGTTTCAGCCAATGTAGAAAATGTAAATGGCGATATTTCAGCCGACAAGAATTTATATAAAGTTGGCGATGTTTTAGCCGATGAAAATATTTAAGTAAAATTGGCACTATTTCAGCCGACAGAAATTTAAATAAAGTTGGCGATGTTTCAGCCGATGAAAAGATTGAAGTAAAATTGGCTCAATTTCAACCGATAAGAATTTAAATAAAGTTGGTGATGTTTCAGCCAATGAAAAGATTTAAGTAAAATTGGCGCTATTTCAACCGATGGGAATTTAAATAAAGTTGGCAATATTTCAGCCGATATAGAGATTTAAATAAAGTTGGCGATCTTTCAGCCATGCAGATAGAGGTAGAGCTTAACCTCAGAAGGCAGAATGGTAGCCTTATGCAATGCAGATAAATGCAGGATGGAGGCAGAGTTTAACCTCGGAGGGCAGAAAAGTAGCCTTATGCTATGCGGAGAAATGTAGGATGGAGACAGAGCTTAGTCTCGGAAGGAAGAAAGGTAACCTTATGCAATGCAAAGAAAAATACAGATGGAGACAATGCTCAGTCTCGGAAGGCAGAAAGGTAGCCTTATGCAATGCAAAAAATGTAGATGGAGACAGTGCTTAGTCTCGGAAGGCAGAAAGGTAGCCTTATGCAATGCAAAAAATGTAGATGGAGACAGTGCTTAGTCTCGGAAGGCGGAAAGGTAGCCTTATGCAATGCAGAGAAATTCAGGATGGAGGCAGTGCTTAGTCTCGGAAGGTAGAAAGGTAGCCTTATGCAATGCGAAAAATGCAGATGGAGACATCTCAAAATCGCATTCTCTTGATGGTGATTCTGGAGTTGGGAGCGCGATCGGAAGTGAATTTGGAGGTCCGTAGGTCATTTTGAAGTCGTTTGGGTAAAGATAGAAATTTGAAGGTTTTGGAGAAGTTTGACCGAAAGTGGTCTATTTGATATCGGGGTTGGAATCCGATTTTGAAAGCTGTAGTAGGTCCGTAATGTCAAATATGACTTGTGTGCAAAATTTGAGGTCAATCGAACGTGATTTGATAGGTTTAAGCATCGAGAGTAGAAGTTGGAAGTTCTAAAGTTCATAAAGCTTGGATTGGAAGTTGATTCACGATTTTAGCATTGTTTGATGTGATTTGAGGCCTCGAATAGGTCCGTAATGTGTTTTGGGACTGGTTGGTATTATTGGTTGTGGTCCCGGGGGCCTCGGGTGTGTTTCGCGTTGTGTTGCGCTCTTATTTGATGTTTCAACGCCATTTTTTTGGACATAAAGGGGTACCATATTAAGCAAATGAGCTCCAAATTAAGTTTTTATTGAACCATTAGATCCGTATTGTAATTTCGGAGCCATAGCAAAAAGAATCGTCGAATTTGGACATCGTATGAGGAAGTTATGCTCGTTTCCGTACCGAGAAAAGTGCTGGTACTGTCAAAACTGCAAAAGAGGAAATCTACCGCAGAAGCGGGAATTTGTCCGCAGAAGCAAAAATTTCCGCGGAAGTGGAAATTTTTCCGCAAAAGCGAAAAATTTTCCGCGAAAGCGGAAACTGCTGGAGGCAGAGAGGTTTCTTTAAAAATCGGACTTGGCTCATTTTTTACTTCATTTCTTCCATGGGAGCCGACTTTGGAGCAACTTTGGAGAGTCATTTTCATTACCAAGCATGAGGTAAGTGATCTCTACTAATTTTGAGTATATACATCAATTATGTATGGACTTTAGCATGAAAATGAGTAAAAATTTGAGGGTTAGAGGAAGACCTAGAAATATTTTGTTATTAGATTTTTACCACGAATTTGAACATGGAATTAAGAGAAAATTATATATTTGAGTTCCTAAAGTCATGGGTAAACTTTATCTTCGAAAATTTTTGGATTTCCGGGCACGTGGGTCCGAGGGCGTTTTGGTCAACGTTTCGTTCGGGGTTGGAAATTGTTATAAATTTGATTATAATGACTGCCTTAGCATATATTAATGGATTTAAATAATCATTGTTTAGTTTTGGGAGCATTTTACGTCGGTTCAAGCCTTCGGAGGAATGTAGAATGCCGGTTATGGATCTTCGGAGCGAGGTGAGTCTCCTTTCTAATCTTGTAAGGGGAAATTTACCCCATATGTGAAGTAATTGATTATGTGCTCCTATTTATGGGGGCTACGTACGCACGAGGTGACGAGAGTCCGTGCGTAGCTACAATTATGCTATTGTCCGGGTAGTTAGGACCCAAAAACATATGTACGTGGATTAATTGTGAACACATTGGTAGCTTGAATTTCTTAACTCATATCAAATTAGTAAGTAAATTTCTAAACGAATTAAACTTCATCTCTTAAATTGTTAAAGGAGAATTGGTTNTTTATGTGTGCCTGCGTCACATGGATGATTCGCGAGCAGGATATGTGTTTAATTATGGAACGGGCCGAACGCCTCGGTTATAATAGATGCATCTATTGTTCGTGCCGCTCGACCCTCGGCAGTGCACAATTTACATTCTGTTGGAGTGGGTCGTCGACCTTGGCGTGATTTGCGCATGTTTACCTATTACTTGGAAATTTATAAATGTGGAATCGGCCCTACGTGGCTTGATATAAACTGATAAAATAATAAAGAATAAACCTTGGAAGCCCTTGATTTATTATTGGAG
>MU679999.1:0-11870 GCA_026770625.1 Nicotiana glauca | reverse complement strand
CCCCCCCCCCCCCCCCATCACCATCTCTCACATACCCTCAAGACCCCAACCTAACGCCGCCTCAAACCACCGTTCGCTGCCCGCCGAAAATTGCCTACGGTGGCGGCCAACGGCCAATCGCCTCCACTTTCACACCCCTGAATCCTCTCCACCTCCCCATCCCAAATCTCCAAACACCTCTTCTCAAATCTCCCTAGAACGCTTCGAATTTTAGATAAAAAAAATTGATACCTTAGCGTCGCCCTAACTTTCTCCGGTGGTGGCGCCACCTCCAAACGCTACCAAAATAACACCATGTGACCTCCTCGCTCCCCTCTTCCCAAAACCTCACTCGGTTTCCCTCGAAACTTGCCAGAAATGCTCAAATATCAAAACTAGTGTTCGAGCCTTAGAAACCAAAACCTAGTTCATTCATGCAAGGGTATTCCTCCGAGCTTTCTTAGCGTTCAGGGTCGGATTGGCCGCAAAATAACGTTGTTCGTTTGTTCTTGGCAAAGAACAAGCGATTAACGTTATTTGGCGGCAAAATCTGGATTTTAGTCACAAGTTCGAGCCTGTCCGGTGAGTCTTTTCTTATTTTTTTTTTGATTCACGTTGGTATTATTCTAATTTTCGTCCCTCCTCATATCTTCTTCTCTTCTCTGGTCGATTTTAACGGAAACTCGACTAATCCTCTAGTTTTGAATAAATCATGTTCTTGTGATTTCGTGTTAGCTTTATTTTTGTTCAAATTTATTTTTCTGATACCATGTTGTCACGACCCATTTCCACAATAGGTCATGATGGCACCCGACACCGTTGCCAGGAAAGCCAATGCGGAATATTCCCAACTTTTTATGTTAATTTTTGTGGAATTTAAGTGAAATAATTATCCGAATTTGGATTTGAAACCAAAAGTGATAGATAAAATGAATAACATAATAATACAACCCCAAAAACTAATCTACCAAACTGTGTGCCAAGACCTAGTGTCACAATTATGGGCATCTAGTAGAACATACAAAGGAATATCTCTATCCTACTGTCTGAGATAAAGAAAGACAGCAAAAGTAAAGGAAGACTACATCCGGCTGCTGAGCGGCATAGCAAGGAAGCAGCTCACTGTGGAAGTCTCTGCCACAAACTCAAGGGCGCGCACCGGACTGGTAACCAGATGTATCTGCCTTAGATCTTGTACAATTAAGTACAGAAGCGTAGTATGAGTACATAAACAATATGTACCCAGTGAGTATCCCATCTAATCTCGAAGAAGTAGAGCGAGAGGCCGACTTGATACTTACTAGGGTCAAGATAATATCATAATAAGGTGCTATGCTAAGCATGAAAATCTCCAATAATTAACAGGTAATAAGGAAAAGCAATAATCATGTTCTTGAGCATATTTAAGTTGTTGTTTATAGTTCAAACACTTATAAAGTAAGCACGTCATGTCTAAGCTTTACCATATATACATATATACACACACACACACACACACACATATATATATATATATATATATATATATATATATCATGCACAATCATGCCGAGGTCAACGGCCCGCTCCAACAGAAAATACTACCGAGGGTCGAGCGGCACGAACCATAGATGCATCTATTTCACCGAGGCGATAGACCCGATCCATAAATATCAAGAAAACATCAAGAATGCAAATAAAGGCTCATTTATATACAAAGAATCTCTTACAGGGTTCAACAAGTTCATATGTTCACTTTTTGTTCGTCTCGGGTCTCTAGCATGTCATAAATGATCAAGTTGGCAATTTAAATAAAAGATATCTCGAAATTAGGCTTGATGTGGGTTCTAAATTACCCAAACAATTAATATCATAATAGCTATGCACGGACTCTCGTCACCTAGTACCTATGTAGCCCCCGCATTTAGTAGCAAATACTCATTTATTATACCTATGGGGACAATTCCCTCTTACAAGGTTAGAAAGAAGACTCACCTCGCTCCAAAGTGCACCTCCAATTACCAAGAATGAGCCCAAGCCCTTACTTCGAAGCCGAACAATCCCAAACTAGTTAAACAGAGTAAGAACTAATTAATACAGGCTCACAAGATCAATTCCTAGCTATTTAAGCAATTCCCCAACCATTTACATGAATTTCCTAAATTTCAACCCCGGGCCCACGTGCCCGGATTCCGAGATTTTTTGAAGGAAGTTATTCTCTACAACCTAAGGATCGATAATATATGATTTCTAGTCCATTTCATAATAAATTTCATGATTAAATCTTAGTTTTATTAAAACCCTAGGTCTAGCTCTAACCCTTTGACTTTTACCTAATTTTTAGTGTTTAATCAACTTAATACACATGTATTTAAAATAATAATGAATGGAAGTAACTTACCTTGAAGTGCTATGTTGAAATCCTCTCTTTGGAAGCCCCCAAATCGCCTAAGTGTGGTGTAGAAATGAAATAAATGGCCTTTGAGTTCGAACTAAATGAACTCGCTGCCCAGCGATTTCTGTTTCTGCAGTGCACTGACCGCTTCTGCAAAAATCGCTTCTCCTGAATTAGGATAGCTTCTGCGAACCTGGCCCAAAATGCTGGGACCGCTTCTGCGGTCTGGGTCTTGCTTCTGTGGAACCGCTTCAACGGAAACTGGGCCGCTTCTGCGGTGTGGGCCTAAAGCGACTGGACCGCTTCTGCGGTCTAGGGATCGCTTAAGCAGAACCTCTTCTGTGGTTTCTGGTCCGCTTCTGTGGTTTGCCTTGGCCTGGACCTTGGCCTCTTTTGCGATGGATTGACCGCATCTGCGGTCCCTCTTCTGTGGTTCTAGAACTGCAGATGCGGTTATGACAGAAGCAGCAACTCAGCTCCCTTTTCCAAATTTCAACTTCACTCAAGCCTCGTCTGATCGACGCTTAGTGCTCCCGAGCCCTGCCCGAACATACCAACAAGTCTGAAATCATGAGGCGGACCCACTCGAAGCCTCGAAACACTCAAAACAACGCAAAATCTTAGAATCACCCCCTAAACCAAATGAATCAAACTATTGAACTTCAAGTTCTTAATTCTCTTCTAACGAGTCAAAATGCCCTTAGACTACTCGGAATGGTACCAAATTTTACGGGCAAGTCTTAAGCAACATTACGGACCTGTACCAAGCTTCGGAACCAAAAATCTGAGCCTGATATCTAGGGGATCAATGATTACTAGTTTTTGTAATTCATTAAAACTTCAATTTAAGAATTTTAAATAAAAATTCATTACTCGGGATAGAGAACTTAGAATTCGATTCCGGTCATACGCCCAGGTCCAATATTTTCACACGGACCCTCCGGGATCGTTAAATCACGAATTCGGGTCCGTTTTCCCAAAAAGTTGACCGAAGTCAAACTTGGTCTTTTAAGAAAATCTTAAAGAAGCAAATGGACATATTTTTACTCAAAACTCTTCCAACTCCCGAACCAATCGTTCCCGCAAGTTATAAATTAGCTAAAGCAAGCGCGGGAAGTTTTATTTAAGGGAACGGGGTTCTAAAATGCAAAATGACCAGTCGGGTTGTTACATTCTCCACCTCTTAAACAAACCTTCATCCTCGGACAAACGTAGAAAAGTACCTGGTTTGCTGAATAAGTGGGGATATCTGCTCTGCATGTCCTCCTCGGACTCCCAGGTTGCCTCCTCGACCGGTTGGCCCCTCCAATGGAACCTCACCGCAGAAATCCTCTTGGATCTCCACTGGCGATCCTGTCTATCAATGATGGCAACTGGCTCCTCCTCATAGCCTAAACTCTCATCTAACTGGATAGCACTGTAGTCCAACACATGGGATAGGTCGGCATGGTACTTCCGAAGCATCGAAACATGGAAAATTGGATAAACTCCCGATAAATTAGGGGGTAAATCAAGCTCATAGGCAACCTCCCCAACTTGCCTCAACACCTCAAAGGGCCCAATGAACCTTGGGCTTAGCTTGCCCTTCTTCCCAAACCTCATAATGCCCTTCATTGGCGAGACTTTCAAGAGAACCTTCTCGCCAATCATGAATGACATCACGCGCCTTCTGATCCATGTAACTCTTCTGTCTGGACTGAGCAGTGCGGAGCCTCTCCTGAATCAACTTTACCTTATCCAAGGCATCCTGTACCAAATCTGTACCAAGTAACTTAGCCTCACCAAGCTCAAACCACCCGATAGGAGAAAGACAATGTCAACCATACAAAGCCTCGTACGGATCCATCTCTATGCTGGACTGATAGTTGTTGTTATACGCAAACTCTGCTAAAGGCAAAAACTGATCCTACTGTCCTCCAAAGTCAATCACACAGGCTCTAAGCATATCCTCTAAAATCTGAACTATCCGCTCCGACTGCCCGTCGGTCTGAGGATGGAATGTTGTGCTAAGCTCTTCACAGGTCCCCAACTCACTCTGAACGGCTCTCCAGAAATGGGAAGTGAACTGAGGGCCTCTGTCTGATATGATGGAAACTAGCACACCATGTAACCTAACTATCTCCCGAATATAAATCTGAGCATATCTCTTCGCTGTATAAGTAGTCGCCACTGGAATGAAGTGAGCCGACTTGGTAAACCTATCCACAATGACCCGCACTGAATCAACCTTCCGCAAAGTCCGTGGTAACCCAACTACAAAATCCATAATGATGCACTCCCACTTCCACTCCGAAATGGGCATCTGCTGAAGTAGGCCACCTGGACTTTGATGCTCATACTTGACCTGCTGGCAATTTAGACATCTAGCTACATACTCCACGATGTCCTTCTTTATCCTTCGCCACCAATAATGCTACCTCAAGTCACGATAGATCTTCGTGGCACTCGGATGAATGGAATACCTCGAACTATGGGCCTCTTCTAGAATCCTCTCCCTGAGACAATCAACTTTAGGAACACATAGACGGCCTTGAAGCCGCAAAATACCATCCTCGCCAATAGAAACCTCCTTGGCACCTCCCTGAAGTATCATCTCTCTAAGAACTACCAAATCTAGATCATCGAACTGTCGGGCCTTGTCTGCCCCAATAACGAAGATTGAGCGACCACACACGCTAGAACATGGCTGGGCTCTGAAATGTCCAACCTCACAAGTCTGTTAGCCAAGGACTGTAAGGCTAGTGACCTCTCCTTTGCTGGAATGAATGCTAGGCTACCCATACTCTCCACCTTTCTACTCAAGGAATCCACGACCACATTCGCCTTGCCCGGATGATAAAGAGTGGTAATGTCATAATCCTTTAGTAACTCAAGCCACCTACGCTACCTAAAATTAAGGTCCCTTTGCTTGAACAGATGCCGCAAGCTGCGATGATCGGTATAAACCTCACATGACACCCCATACAAATAATGCCTCCAAATCTTAAGGGCATGAACAATCGCTGCCAACTCTAGATCGTGCACAAGGTAATTATTCTCATGAACCTTTAGTTGACGCGAAGCATATGTAATAACTTGCCCCTCCTACATCAATACACATCCCAAGCTAATGCGTGAAGCATCGAAATATACCGTATACATCCCTGATCCGGATGGCAATACAAGAACCGGTGTCATAGTTAAAGTCGTCTTGAGCTTCTGGAAGCTCTCCTCACAATCATCGGACCAACGGAATGGGGCACCCTTCTGGGTCAATCTGGTCAAAGGTGATGCAATGGATGAAAAGCCCTACACAAATTGCCGATAATAACCTGCTAATCCCAAGAAACTCCTGATGTCGATCACTGAATTAGGACGTGGCCAACTCTGAACTACCTCAATCTTCTTGGGATCCACCTTAATACCCTCTCCTGACACAACATGCCCCAAGAATGCCACTAACTTAAGCCAAAACTCACACTTGGAGAACTTAGCATATAGCTTCTGTTCTCACAAGGTCTGAAGCACTACTCTCAAATGCTACTCATGCTCCCCCAGGCTACATGAGTATATCAAGATGTCGTCAATGAAGACAATAACAAAGGCATCAATATAAGGCCTGAATACTCGGTTCATCAGATCCATAAATGCCGCTGGGGCATTAATTAAGACGAAGGACATCACCAGAAAGTCATAGTGGCCATATCTAGTCCTGAATGCAGTCTTCAGAACATCCGAGTCCCGAATCTTCAGCTGATGATACCCTGACCTCAGGTCAATCTTAGAGAACACTCTAGCTCCCTACAGCTGGTCGAACAAATCATCAATACGAGGCAACGGATACTTGTTCTTGATGGTGACCTTGTTCAACTGGCGGTAATCAATGCACATCCGCATGGTCCCATCCTTCTTCTTCACAAATAGCACTGGTGCGCCCCAAGGCGATCATTGGGCCTAACAAAACCCTTTGCTAACAACTCCTCCAGCTGCTCCTTCAACTCCTTAGGAGCCATATGGTATGGTGGAATAGATACAGGCTGAGTTCCTGGAGCAAAATCAATACAGAAATCAATATCACGATTCGGAGGTATGCCAGGAAGATCAGAAGGGAAAACATCAAACTCTCATACTACTGGCACTGAATCAATCGTCAGAGAATCTGCGGTGACATCTCGAACATAAGCTAGATAGGCCAAAAACCCCTTCTCGACCATGTCTCGAGCCTTCAGGAAAGAAATAACCCTGCTAGGCATATCAACTGTAGAACACTTCTACTCCAATCTCGGCGATCCTGACATCACTAGTGAAACAGTCTTGGCATGGAAATCAAGGACAGTGTGATATGGAGATAACCAATCCATGCCCAGGATGACCTCAAAATCAATCATATCAAGCAACAGAAGATCTGCTCTAGTCTCAAAACCATAGAAAGTGACCACACAGGACCGGTAGGTCCGATCCACAACCACAGAATCACCCACATGAGTAGACACACGAAAAGGAGTGCCCAAAAGCTTAAGAGAAATAACCAGGAAACGAGAAAATAGAGGTGATCCATATGAGTAGGTAGACCCTGGATCAAATAATACCAAAGCATCTCTACCACTAAGGGAAATAATACATGTGATGACGTCATCTGAGGCCAATGCATCTGGCCTGGCCGGAAGAGCATGGAATCTAGCTAGAGCGCCGGCCGTCTGGCCTCCACCTAACTGAGTAGTAGCTGGGTGACCTCTCCCTGTGTGGCCTCCACCTCTAGGATGGCCTCTACCCATCTGCCTTCCACCTCTAGGTGGCTGGGCAGCTGGTGCTGAAATCATGGGCTGCTGACCCTGCTGCACTGCCTTGCCCCGAAGTCTGGGGCAATATCTCCTCATGTGACCAGGGTCCCGCATTCAAAGCAATTCCGCAGTGCGGCGACCAGCTGTTCGGAGGGCTGACTCTGATAACCTGAAGATCTATTGGAAGAAGCTTGAATATCTGGTGGATAGTATGAACCCTCCGGCATAGCACTGAAATAAGGACTGGAAGAATCCGGAGGACCTGAATACCCACTAGAGGAGCCCTTAATAGTTGGCTGGCGATAAGAACTCTCTGGCATAGCTCTAAAATAGGAGCACGCGGGAGCACCCCGAACAGGTGGTGGTGCTGAAACTGGGGGCCTGTTGGGCTACCCCTACCAAACTGACCTCTGCCCCTAGCTGGGGCACCTCTGAACTCTCCGGAGAACCTAGCCCTCTTATCCTGCTGCATCTGATATCTACTTCTCAGATGATAACCCTCAATCCTGTGTGCAATCTCAACCACTAGCTCGTACCATATACCTATCTCTACCTCTCAGGCCATACCAGATCGGATGGTGGGGTGTAACCCTGCAACAAACCTCCGCACTCTCTCTACCTCTGTGGGAAGCATCATAAGTGCATGGCGAGACAACTCAGAGAACCTCGCCTCATAGTCGGTCACTAACGTCCGACCCTACTCTAGGTGCTTAAACTGATACCGTAGCTCTTGCCTCTCAGAGAGTGGAATGTATCGATCCAGGAATAACTGTGTGAATTGATCCCAAGTAAGGGGAGGAGAACCTGCTGGCCTGCCAAGTATATAGGACTGCCACCATCTACGTGCCCTGCCCTCAAGCTGAAAAGTAGTGAAGTCAACTCCACGCGACTCCAATATCCTCATGTTGTGCAGTCTGTCCCTGCACCTATCTATGAAGTCCTGAGCATCCTTATGACGCTCACCCTCGAAGACTGGATGATGAAGCATAGTCCATCTGTCCAATAACTTCTATGGATCACCATCCACAGCTGGCCTAGGCTGGGGTGCCACTGCAGCAACTGGCTGAGCCCCATCCGCGGGTAGTGCACCCGGAGTCTGATATGATGCAGCTGCATGACCTTGAGCCTGAGCAGTAGGGGTCTGGGCTCCCCCTCCTGTCTGTGAAGTGGCTGGGTTTGTTGGAAATAAACCAGCCTGAGTCATAGTATCCATGAACCGTAGCATGCAGCCCATGACCTCATGAAATCTCGGTGCTACCATGAAATCCGCCGGGGTAGGCTCAGCGGCGGGCATCTCGCCCTGCTCATTAATGATAGGATCCCTCTCAGGATCCATTGATGGTGCTACTGGAACAACTCTGGGACACCCTCCTCCCCTACAACGGGCTGGTGCCCTCCCTCGACCTCTACCTCGGCCTCTAGAACCGGGAGGGAGCAGCTCCTTCCGGGTTCGGAATGTCAGCTGTGTGAGTTCTCACCATTTGTGAGAGAATAGAAGAGGTAAATTTAGTACACTAACCACTGCACGAGAGGAAATGAATAAAGAGTAATCTTTCCTAATACCCTATAGCCTCTCAAAGATAAATACAGACGTCTCCGAACCGATCAAAACTCTATTAGGTTTGCCCATAACTTGTGAGACAACCGTAAACCTAGTGCTCCGATACTATGTTATCACGACCCATTTCCACAATAGGTCATGATGGCGCCCGACACCGTTGTCAGGCAAGCCAATGCAGAATATTCCCAACTTCTTATGTTAATTTTTGCGGAATTTAAGTGAAATAATTATCCGAATTTGGATCTGAAACCAAAAGTGATAGATAAAATAAATAATATAATAATACAACCCCAAAAACTAATCTACCGAAGTGTGTGCCAAGACCTAGTGTCACAAGTACGAGCATCTAGTAGAACACACAAAAGAATATCACTATCCTACTATATGAGATAAAGAAAGACAGCAAAACTAAAAGAAGACTCCATCCGGCTGCTGAGTGGCATAGGAAGGAAGCAGCTCACCATGGAAGTCTCTGCCACAAACTCACAGGCACGCACCAGACTAGTAACCAGATGTATCTGCCTCAGATCCTGTACAATTAAGTACAAAAGCGTAGTATGAGTACATAAACAATATGTACCCAGTGAGTATCCCGTCTAATGTCGAAAAAGTAAAGACGAGAGGTCGACTTGATACTTACTAGGGTCAAGATAATATCATAATAAGGTGCTATGCTAAGCATGAAAATCTCCAATAATTAGCAGGTTATAAGGAAAAGCAATAATCATGTTCTTGACCATATTTCAGTTGTTGTTTATAGTTCGAATACTTATCAAGTAAGCACGTCATGTCTAAGCTATATATATATATATATATATATATATATATATATATATATATATGTATTCACAATCATGCCGAGGTGGACGGCCCACTCCAACAAAAAATAAATTGTTCACTACCGAAGGTCGAACGGCACGAACCATAGATGCATCTATTTCACCGAGGCGATCGGGATCCATAAATATCAAGAAAACATCAAGAATGCACACAAAGGATCATTTATATACAAAGAATCTCTTACAAGGTTCAACAAGTTCATATGTTCACTTTTTATTCGTCTCAAGTCTCTAGCATGTCATAAATGATCATGTCGGCAATTTCAATAAAAGATATCTCCAAATTAGGCATGATGTGGGTCCTAAACTACCCAAATAATTAATATAATAGTAGCTACGCACGGACTCTCGTCACCTAGTACGTATGTAGCCCCCGCATTTAGTAGCAAATACTCCTTTATTATACCTATGGGGACAATTCCCTCTTACAAGGTTAGAAAGAAGATTCACCTCGCTCCAAAGTGCACCTCCAATTACCAAGAATGAGACCAAGCCCTTACTTCGAAGTCGAACAATCCCAAACTAGTTAAACACGATAAGAACTAATTAATATAGGCTCACAAGATCAATTCCTAGCTATTTAAGCAATTCCCCAACCATTTACATGAATTTCCTAAATTTCAACCCCGGGCCCACGTGCCCGGATTCCGAGATTTTTCGAAGGAAGTTGTTCTCTACAACCTAAAGATCGATAATATATGATTTCTAGTCCATTTCATAACAAATTTCATGATTAAATCTTAGTTTTATTAAAACCCTAGGTCTAGCTCTAACCCTTTGATTTTACCTAATTTTTAGTGTTTAATCAACTTAATACACATGTATTTAAACTAATAATGAATGGAAGTAACTTACCTTGAAGTGCTATGTTGAAATCCTCACTCTGGAAGTCCCCAAATCGCCTAAGTGTGGTGTAGAAATGAAATAAATGGCCCTTGAGTACGAATTAAATGAACTCACTGCCCAGCGATTTTCACTTCTGCAGTGCACTGACTGCTTCTGTGAAAATCGCTTCTGTGGAATTAGGATAGCTTCTGCGAACTTGGCCCAAAATGCCCGGACCGCTTCTACGGTCTGGGTCCCGCTTCTATGGAACCGCTTCAGCGGAAACTGGGCCGCTTCTGAGGTATGGGCCTAAGGCGACTGGACCGCTTCTGCGGTCGAGGGATCGCTTAAGCGGAACCGCTTCTGTGGTTTCTGGGCCGCTTCTACAGTTTTCCCTTGGCCGCTTCAGCAATATATTGACCGCATCTGTGGTCACGCTTCAGCGGTTCTAGAATTGCAGATGCGGTTATGACAGAAGCAGCAACTCAGCTCCCTTTTCCAAATTTCAACTTCACTCGAGCCTCATCCAATCGACGCTCGAGGCTCCCGAGCCTCGGTCGAACATACCAATAAGTCTAAAATCATGAGGCGGACCTACTCAAACCCTCGGAACACTCAAAACAACGCTAAATCTTGGAATGAACTCTAAAACCAAATGAATCAAACTATTGAACTTCAAGTTCTTAATTCTTTTCTAACGGGTCAAAATACCCTTAGACTACTCGGATTGGCACCAAATTTTATGGGCAAGTCTTAAACAACATTATGGACCTGTACCAAGCTTCGAAACCAAAAATCCGAGCCTGACGCCTAGGAAATCAATGATTACCAATTTCTTTAATTCTTTAAAACTTCAATTTAACAATTTTAAATAAAAATTCATTACTCAAGCTAGGAACCTCGGAATTCGATTCCGATCATACGCCCATATCCCACATTTTTCCACGGACCCTTCGGGATCGTCAAATCATGAATCGGGGTCCGTTTTCCCAAAAGATTGACCGAAGTCAAACTTGGTCTTTTAAAAAAATCTTAAAGAAGCAAATGGACATATTACTTAAAACTCTTCCAACTCCCAAACCAACCATCCCCTCAAGTTATAAATTAGCTAAAGCAAGCGCGAGAAGTTTTATTTAAGGGAACGGGGTTCTAAAATGCAAAATGACCAGTCGGGTCGTTATATTTTTTTAGTCCAAAATGTTCTGATTCGCTTTTGTTTGATCATTTAGTTAAATTAATTAGGCCCATGATTTGGTTAATTCCTTGTTCTATAGTCAAGTTGATTTTAAAACTTCAATTTAACAATTTTAAATAAAAATTCATTACTCAAGCTAGGAACCTCGGAATTCGATTCCGATCATACGCCCATGTCCCACATTTTTCCACGGACCCTTCGGGATCGTCAAATCATGAATCGGGGTCCGTTTTCCCAAAAGATTGACCGAAGTCAAACTTGGTCTTTTAAAAAAATCTTAAAGAAGCAAATGGACATATTACTTAAAACTCTTCCAACTCCCAAACCAACCATCCCC